>JANKHO010000678.1:0-17402 GCA_027627235.1 Agrocybe chaxingu | reverse complement strand
TGTACGTTTGTATGTGTTAATGATGCCGGGCTTCATTCATTAACATAAACCCTTATGACAGGCTAACCGGGCCTTTAAGACACTCCGAAAGGAAGACCCCTACCGGCTATGGGACATGGAAATTTATTCCTCCCTCCTATGGCAACTCCAGCAAAGCGTCGAGCTGTCCTTCCTGGCGCAAGAGCTTCTCAACATCAACCCTCAGTCGCCACAGGCTTGGATCGCAATCGGAAACCTCTTCTCCCTGCAGAAGGAGCGCGAACAGGCCTTGACATGCTTCCGGCGTGCGTTCCAGCTCGATCCCACTTGCGCATATGCGTATACTCTGAGCGGCCATGAGTCAATAGACGAAGACCTAGATAGAGCAATCAACTTCTTCCAGTCGGCGTTACGCGCGGATGCTCGCCATTATAATGCATGGTAAGTTTACAGCTGGCTGCTTCTTTGACTGTGGAACAAGCTTATCTTCTGATATGATCACCCAGGTATGGCCTGGGAACTTGCTATCTGAGGATGAGCAAAGTCCGCCTCGCGGAATACCATTTCCGAAGGGCAGCTGCGATTCACCCAGTGAACGCAGTTCTGCTAGGCTGCGTGGGTATGGTGCGTACAGACTCATCTCCGTGCTATCACCTTTCGGAGGCGACTCGTGCTAACGGTTCCGTTTCTTCCCTGCGTCCTGCTCCTATTTTTTTCTCAGACTGTCGAACGACGCGGTGATCGCGAAGGAGCTCTGGCGCTCTTCAACCAGGCCGTCAAAATCTCGCCTGACAATGCCTTGGTTCGGTATCGCAGGGCGAAGATCCTCATCTCAATGAGGAAATACCCTGTGAGTCAAAAAGGCTTTTATTCTTCCTGACAGATGGCATTGACCCTGTGTTCTGCGTTGCCTCTTTTTCTCATCTCGCCCACGTTTGCGCCTTTAGGACGCGGTACACGATCTGGAGTTTCTGCGGAGTACCACTCCTGAGGAGTCAAATGTCGTCTTCCAGCTGGCCAAGCTGTACCGACTCATGGGCGACAGTATCAAGTCTGCGCAGACACTGGCGGCTGCGCGGGACATGTCACCGAAGAGCGTGAACAAGATCAGGAAGCTGCTGGGGACGACGCGGGACGCGGGGGACGACATGATGGACGAGGGGTGAGGACGAGGGCACACGGACATTGCTATTTGTGGCGACATTTCTTGTACATATTACCCTTTGCACGCGGAGAATTGTATAGTTGGATGGGGGAATTGCTGTGGGCAGGCAATGGTGGCGTCTTATCGTGTGAGGTTTGGCGAAAGTGGGGCTTGGTTTGCGAATCGATCAGGGCGGTTCGGTTACGTGACGCGGTGGTTCGCGTGACAACCGAGTCATGGCTGATGGGGTTTCGGTGAATCGGTATATAAGCCCCGGACTGCTTGCCGCTCCTCCAACTTGACCCCTCCGCCCGCCCCACCATGTCCGCCTAAGCGACAACCGCGTCCCTTGTCTCTTGAACCGTACACTAGCCACCGTGTCCTCTGGCTACCACTCGGCATCGAGAATGGTTAACAAACTCATCCGCACCTCCAAGAACGGCTCCCTCCTCTTTGAACCAGAAATCGTCGACCGTATACCGCACTGGTAACCAACACGCCCGTTCCTCATGTGCGTAGTCGATGTCGTCGCGTCTGCCCCACCATACTCATATGCCAACAGCACCTGTGACCGCTGCTCAACCAGTCGCCACCACCACACACCACTCGCAACCACCACCACTGCCCAACCTCTCGACTACTATGTCTTGCGAATCTGCGAATCTTTTTTCTTTGGCCCGTTCCAAGTTGCACAACTCCTTCTCTGCGAAGGAGGGCTGCAGCTTGCATCGTTGGGTCCTACTCAAAAACTCGATTATCCTCTCGCCTTCTGTCCCAAACAGCGCGACTTCTCCGACTCAGGATGAAGTAAACCCTGCTTACCCTGTCGACGATGGCGAGGAAGACGACGACGCAGTAGAGGTTACAGGCTCGGTGGATTCTGAAGCCTTCGTGTTTCCAGATGCTGAGAAACTTGCCTCCTCCAGCAAAGACATCAAGTCCGAAGCTCAATGGCTTGATTCTTTGCTAGAAACGTTAGGCGACGATGATGACGACGACGATTTCCGCGTCGACCCGGACGACCACTGCAACCCCAACGACATTTCGGTGCTCCCAGCAGACGACGACGACTTCTCCCTCTACAGCCCAACTGTCTCCCCCATGTCTTCTTCGGACGACCTTCCTAGCCAGCCTGATTATTATTCTTCTCCCATTTCTGTACCATATCCTGTGCCATATCCCCCTCTCATCCATGCCTACCATTTCGATTCTCCTTTTGACCCTCTTGTTTCTCCTGTCTCATCACCCTATGAAGACCCGCTTCCCTATCACGACTTGGACGACATAGAAGACCTACCCGTACCCGACGCTATAGAAGACACCTCAGACGATGAGTCCGACGCTCCCACCACGCCTTCGCTTGGAAGGTCGAGCTCCTCTTTGTCTTTGGTTGATGCAGCATCCGTTCCCCTCCCCCAAGAGCGCAGTAGACTGCGCCATCCCATCCCTCGTGTCTATGTTGATTCAGATTCCTACTTCTACTCGTTCCAGCTTGACCCTCTCCCCTTCCCCGACCAGCACCTCAACAGTCCGTATAATCATTATCAAGAGTGCTAGTCGCCTCTAGTAGTGTGTCTATTGCTTGTCTCTCTCCTTTTAGTTGTCACCCTTGCTCGTACATATGCCTCACCGTCGTTGCATGTCTCTTATCGTACTCATCCCCCAGTGTTTTGGTCCTTTGTGAAATTCACATTTGATAAAGTGTTTTTGGTATAGAATGGCCCCACCTGAGCCAAGACACTCGTGTGACACTGATTGTGTTGACTCCGATGCTGCTCGGAGGCCGCTCGGGGGTTCGCGTGTCGGTCACCATTGGATGCGGTCGGCCGACAGCTATATTCCCACGATTATTGCCGCGGCAACGCGGCTCGCGTCTATTTCCCTCTTTCGGCCGTGTCCTTCGTCGGTGTCGCCGCCTCCTCCGGAGCAAATATGGCGTCAGCCGCTGTCGTACTCGATCGCAAGAATTGCGCGGACGTGTTGTTGAACGCCGTCGGCCACGCGCTTGATGCTGGCAATGGCCGGTTTTCGAGAAAGGGTGCTAGTAGTGTGGCCCAGAATTCATCCGGTTGCTCGTGAGACCAGCACATATATGGCCACAGAGCGACAAACGAGAACGTGCTTACCGGTTCGCAACAGGCACGGGGTTGCCCTCAGAGCGCTTGTCGGTTTGCTGGAGAATCACCAAGACAGAGGTGATGATGGAGAATGGAACAGAATGATTCAATGAGATTGAGATTTCACATACAACTGTTCGAGATCACGCGAAGATGAGCTTACTTGTCGAGATACTCTTGCAAGCTGTTGCCGAGGAGGAATAGCCTCGCGAGACCTTCTCCATTCCAATTCGCTCGGAGAAGCGCCTCATAGAGCTCGATATCACAATGAGGCATATAGCATATTGTGGGAAGGGTCAGAGCGTATTCCAAGCACTGTTCGGCAGAGTTAATAACTGCTCTGGTACACTGAGACTAACCAAAGAACGTGCCCTGTTTTCAGGCAGAACAGTCATGTGCATTTCTTCGAAGAGAGCTTGATCATCGGCGGTAAAGACAGGGTCATAGATAGATATCCGGTCAAAGGCCTGTCAGGAAAGAAACGTATATTACTCGCATCGTCCATCACATGAAAGTATGACACGATGACAGAGAGGAGGGTATCAGGAAGAGGAAACAACTGATCTATACATACAATATTAAGGCGCTGACACGTCTCCGCCAGAAACGCAAGTTGGACACGGGCATTTAGGGACGAACTGGGGCTTCCAAGACCAAGACAAAGTACAGCCGGTGATTTCGCAGTGGTCCCCACAGAATCACCAAAGGCGCTCCAGGCGTCTTCCAGGCGTTCTACAATGGAAAGGAGACAGGAACCATGTCAGGAGTGGGGTAATTGGGTGGGTTCTTGCGCACGAGACGCGATCGGGATGACACGGACGTGAACACAGCGAGAACCACTCGGACTGTCTGACCTGCTCCCTCAATGGCGGCAATAGCGCTGACAGAGGCTTTGGGGCGTGGGCGAGCCAGTTTTTTCTCTTCTTCTTCCGTGACGTGGCTGGGATAAAGTCCGAGTACGAAAATGCGTCATTCTTGGTAGTTGGAGGGTCTGACATAGCTTTTTCGAGGCGGAGAGTTGGAGCAGGAACAAGTATGTGGATCGGAGTCGTGCCGGTCATCCTGATCGGACCGTTGGCCTTGAATCCAAGCTTGTGCAAGCAACATTCGAACCGGTTCATCAACCCGATGAGCATTCCTGCAATTAAGGCTTCAGGGCCGCTAGTTGGCATCGACCAATGAGTACCGCTTTCGAAGTCTGTTGTACCAGCACGGTCATCGCGAGCGAGAATGCACGTTTTAGGGTCGTCTCTTGAGCGCTCTCACTGTACAGACGAGCGCTTCGCAGGCTACCAGTCGAATTCTACCTGAATTGCTATCAGAAACTCAGGCCGTATCAAAGGTGATAACGGAAAGGAATGGCAATGAGCTCTTTCAGCTCATTGGCTCACAAGGCTCGAATTAGCGCCGAATTTGCTGTGACAAGTTCTATGCATGCACGAGGTTCCTCGATATCGCCGGTTTCTCCGCGCACTAAGTTTCTGCGCATATCAATCTTTGTTGGTCGAGGAGGGGATACCCAGCGCTACAGGCGTGGTCATAAGACAAAAGCTTCTGACTTCTTTTCCTGTCCTTGCCAAAAGCTACGGACACGCTCAATGATCATCCGCTGATGGGTGAGATAGAGGACTCACAATGACTCCTGCTGTCTATCTTAATACAATTTGGAGCCTGGATGAATGCGAAGGTCAATCCAATTTGGGGGTCTCTGATAGGTCCAGCGCACCGTTTTCCGTAGTTATTACAGTGTTTTGAGAGACCACAAGTCGTCTCCGAGATAAGTCGCAGTCTCGACTGCGACGCCCTTATTCACTTTTTTTGATGTCCTCCGTGCTAAGCTTTGTGATCCCCACACCAACCGCGTGCTCTTTGCCTTCCGCATGTATCGCGACGAGGCGCTCTGCTGGGATCGCCTCCTCCGCAGAGCAGCCGGCCCCCCGCAGATGTGAAACCCGGGCACATCATGTGCGCGCCAGCCAGAAGAAAGCGGATCGCGCCGCGATCTACTTGCACCTTAGGCAAGATGTAAGGGTCTGGAAAGGCGGAGGCGAAGCGTCTAGTCAGATCTTTGAATGAATTGCACAGGGGTGCAGAGTCTAGTCATCCCCCAAGATGCCCGAAGCCGGAATCGTACTCACATTTGTGCAAGAACCGCAACGTTGGGTAGAACGGCCCATCAAAATGCTGGAAGAACAGAGGCTCGGAGTTGACTGTATACACCGAGACGTGTTCTCTGCTATTCGAATGGCGATGGCGATTAGACACAGCGCGATGTGATCTCGAGGAAATGAATACACGGACCACTTGACATGGACAAGGCCCTCCTTCTTGGGCCACACCGCTTCCAGCGTCTCTGGTTCGATTTTCCATTGTGACAAGACCCCCGCACGAATCTGCCTCTGAACCGATGTCTTTACGGGCGTGTGCCCTGCAATGTCCGTCGACGGGGAAAACCTTCGATCATCGCACAACAATAAGCAGGGCGGGCGTCAAAATCCAATCGGATCGGAACTTACTTTTTGAACATCCTTGAGTGCTCTTCCTAGTCACCCAGGGTAAACTGGTTTCGAACCAACACAAGGCTGGGGATAGTTGGGTAGATAATGGTGGCAATCAAGTAAGATGAGGCCCTATGAAGCCTTGCGTCCCGCGCGTTGTCGATCACCATCTTGAACGTGACTGGAAGATTAGTCTCCCAAGGCAGACTACGATAACGTTGATGACAAATCGATCAACTTGAAGTTGATGATAAGTCGATCAACTTCATATGGACTGGAAGATAGTTACCGGTCCACTGGCGCCCACATAAGTACGGCCTCTTTCCTTCGTGTGCATTTACTTCGGACTGGATCCGAACACGCGTACGAGGAAGAGAGAAAGTCCACTCAAAAATAGTACTTCTACATTATTTCTCGTATGCTAATAGTACATAGGGAAGAACTGTCAAGACATTCGAGAGCGTCAGCGACGACGAAAGAGACGATAGCAAAGCTAGAAGAGCTGTACAACATATGGGATGGTAGGGTGGGGGAACAGGGGGCATGAATGCTGGCTTTACGTATCAGATTGTTGTACATTGGCGAAAGGGGGTAAAACCTCGGAGAAGACGAAAACAAAACATGAAAGATGCAACCGATCCCAATTACCACTCCATTAGATCAAATGTCCTCGTCCTTATCTTCTAATTGGCTGGGCTTGAGCATGCCGGGGATCCGCATGGCCGCCTGGCGTTCAGCCTCCGCCTTCTGTTGGCTCTCGAGCTCCTTCTCCTCCAAGAACAGCTCAGTGTTGTCCCCAGAGAACTCCTTGAGCTGAATGAGAAAGTCGCGCAGAGCGAGCTTGAAGCGATTAATGTCGTTGTGGTTTTCGATAAGAGCAGTGACGAAAACTTGCACTTGCGAACTGTGAGAACACGGATAAGGTAAGGTTAGGAAAAGCGGAAATAGAGAGGAACTTGAATACACTGACTTCGGTACGTGAGGGAAGGCGGTCTTGAGCAGGTTTGCCGTGTATTCTCGCAGGAACGAGGTATTATTCATGCCGGGATCGGTGACCGCCGATGGGTCGAACAACGGTGTTTGGATAACGTTCATTTCCACCAATTGGAACATACGGGCGAGCAACACGCTTTGCAACTTGAATCCACTCTTATGATCGGTATCAGTTAGGACAAAGAAAATATCCTGCATGATGCTGAGGAAGTATTGCTGGAAGAACGCGTTTGTCACGGCTGGGTCTGCCGCTGTAGCGAAATTGTTGACGACCTCGAGGCACACTGAAAGGGGCGTGAGTCTCATTAATTAAACTAACCGAAGTGAATTTGGCCTTACAGTTCAGCCCAGTGTCCGAGATATCGCGCATCGTGTGCTTGATAGCCCAGATAATGCTGTCCATGAACAGCTTGAACTGGGTCGGGGGGATTGTAAGCAATGCTACAGTGTACGTCAGTCCAATGAGCGATTTGCGGGTAGCAACATTGTTTACCAGGGAAGCAGTTCAAGTTAATTGCGCGTAAGAGCTTGAAGAAGCCGACCCGATGTTCCGGGAACTCAGCAAAGTCTTGGTTGATCATGTTCAAAGTTGGCTCGAAGACAGCATCCAGAATGGCCGGTACTTGGGGTGTTAGAAGCGGCTGGAATGGGGAACGTCAGTCCACCCTCAAAAGCTATTACGACAACATGGGAACGCACCCCAAGTCTTGAAATGATGGTGGCCATCACATTCAGCACCTCAGCGTCTCGAGCGGCCGGAGTGTTGCGGTTGTAGTCTCCTAAAATAGCATCCAGAAGTGGTGGCATAAAGTTGGCGTTAACAGCCTCTAGATCCTCCGCCTTTTTCACATATGTCTCCATAAGTTTGAGAATTTCCTTCTTCACTGTTCGAAGCTGCCTAACTTTAGGCGTCTTCGTTGCGACTGGGCCTAGAAGTGAAATGAATACAACGCTCCAGGGAAGGACAGAGAGTAAACGCACCCTCTTTTTGAATCGTCTCGCTGACAATTCCACTGACTGCTTTGTAGAGGCCAAGCATGTCCAAGAAAATTCGACCAAGTTGGGGGAGGTAGAAACTGCCAATTGAGGTGCATGCAGAAACGTTCGTCTTCAAGACGTTCGCAAGAATTTTGATGTTATCGCTACTGGATAGGACATCCATATTCTGAGCAGCCTGCGCCATGAGGGAATCCCACTAAGAGGAACATTAGTCGTGGTGCAGAGTTACAACGATATTATCGTGAACGTACGGCGTTATTTGGCAGTTCCATAAGCTTAGCGATGAGTTTCTCCTGCTGGGGCTTGTTGGGTTGCGCAGAGATCATGTATCCAACGGCTTCATAGAAAGTGTGGACCTGAAACTCCCGTCAGCGGAATGCGGGCGAGGCTAAAGGACTGAGGACGAGCCTGCTGCGGGGACAAATCAACTGTAATCCTGTGCAACAGCCGCAGGATCTCATCCACGAACGGCTCCTGTTCCCCAGATTGCTGCATGACGAAGTGCCGACGGCATTTCTGGGCAATTTTGATAAAGGTGTCACAGGCCATATCCTGGACACCCTCGTGTGTCTCGTGCATGAACTCGAAGAGCTTGTTGACAACAGTCTTCAGGAATTTCCAGTGGGCTTTGAGGAATCGAGGATATTGGCCAACGATATACATGATGTCGGAGGCGACCACGGCCTTGTTGTCCTTTCCGCGTTTGATTTCGCACAAACCAAGAAGGTCCTTAATGACAGTAACCAGGAAGCGTTTTTCCGTTTCCTCGTCTGCAGGGGGGGAGGGGGTAGCCAGCGTTAAATCATGAACATAAGACAGGTCAATAAACTCACTCATTGCACCAGAAATTGAGCCGATGGCCCAACAAAGGGTGTTCAAATTATTCCATGACCACTCGCTACCGTCTACTTGTTTGGCAAGCTTCTCCGTTAGGATGGTCTCAGTGTCGGTCACATCAAGATGGGTCAAGTAGACAAGCAGTTCACGCATGGACTTGTAGAGCACGATGGTATCGCTCTCCTTCATGAATTCTCGGACGATTTCTCCTTCGTCATTCTCAACAATCAAGACCTGCGAAGGACCGTGTCAGCAGCTGGTGATTATATAGGTCAAGAAACATACCTCCTCTGGCTTTACCATCCGTTCGATAACGACCAAACGAAGATTTGACAGCACATCACTGTAGATATTCTTGCGTAGCGACATACCGTTCAGCATATTCTGAGCGCCATTGGTCCCGCCCAAGCTCAAGCCCATCAATAGCCCCGAATCCCCGATTGGCAAACTCTGAAGCTCGTCATACAGCTCTGCCACTAACTTCAGCCAATACTCCAAGCAAATCTTGAAGATCTCGCGCTCATCAACTTGGGAAACCTTGACCATATAGAGATGGGCGTTGAGGAGGACGTCACGGTTTTGCTCTGACTCTACTGCGCGAAGGTGATTGGAGAGGAAGTTGGCCAGGAACATTGCAAGATTAAGAACAAGTTCTTGCCCAGAATCCCCCGCGTTCATGTATGCTTGAGCAATATTGGTGCTTGGTGGGATCATACGGTTGACTGATGTCATGACCATGGCGAAGAGAATTACGAATTTTGGATCGTATTCTGGACCGACATTGAGGGCCGCTATCTCCGACAAACATTTAAGAGTGACGTTTCGGAATTCAGGAGCCTCAAGGAACTGGTGGGTAGACGCGATCACGTTAATTAATTTAAAGTTATCTTATCAGAGCCATTAAGCGAACTTACGCGATTGAGGAGGAGATCAATGATTGTCGTCTCAAATATGTAGCCCAGGGGGATCCAGTTGAGGAATCGAAGAAGGGTTTCGAGAGTGGCTTTGATGAGGGACACTTTCTGCGCTTCCTCCAGGACCTCCGAACAGAGTTTGAAGATTTCGGAAAATTCACCACACATCTGATTCTTAAGGTTCTTGACTTTCGCTTGCGTCATCTGCTCTGCTGAGAAGTCGAAAATTTCCTCCGACAACAGCTTAAGAATAACCATGTTGTTCTCGCACAGGGAGAGGTTGGTCTTGGATGATTCAACGAGCTCAGTGATGAAGGTCGGCCAGTTATGCGGCCATTCTTGCTTCAGGATCTACATGTGTCTGAGTATATCCGACGCGTCTGACAGTGAGCAAAGAACATACTTGTACCAGGGCAAGATTGAGCTTGTTCACGTATGTCTTCTCCTTGCGGAACGCAACCTCGTCAGAAGCGACCTTGACCGTAATGCCCACAATAAAATTTCGAATGCCTGTTGCACTTGAACACTGAGTCTTACACGTAGTTATTAGCCTTCTCACCTTGCCTTTGGCCATCTGGAAGAGTCTTCCACCGGGTTGTGATAAGCTTCTCTAGGATTTGGAGGCCAATGTACTGAAACGGCAATGTGGCAATCAGATTAGACCCCTCTAAAGGCTGCGGTAAGCCCTACCTTAGACTGAGGGAAGGATGCTTTCTCAAGAATGTCAGGTACTCGCGTCCACGAGTCTGGGTTGTCTTCAAACTGCGTTAGAACTTGCTGGGCGAGTTGTTGCTGGTCAGCGGGATCAGATCAGCTATCGTCGATAGGGGCGCGCCGCGAAAGAGCAGTCAACGCACTTCTTGTCCGGCTCCAGTGTAGAACGCCATTACGACTTTGTCCAGGAGACCGATGTCGAACTCCCTCGAGAAATCGAGTAGACCCTAGGCGCGATAGATCAACAGACATTCAGGGAGCGAAAAGACGCCATACCTCCATATTGGCACTCTCGTAGTGTCGTGCACGGGTATCGGTGGTTGGTGGGTGGATGAGGGAAGCGCGATGACTGCTTGCACTGGCAGAGCTAGATGAACTTGGGCAGAGGGCGATCGTTCAAGTCGGCGGCTGTGTCTGGAATCGCCGTCACGGGATCATGGTGTGGGTCAGCGTCGTCGGAGCTTGAATAGTTTCTCACACACGGACTTCGGACATTCTTCCAATTTCGTCATCAAAAATTGGCACAATTTCAGTCTGAGTCTCTCTCCAATTGCCGAAAGATTACGTAGTCTCTCCTGATTACGCACTACAGCAGCGATGGCGTACTTAACCCAGGTATAGAACCAGGTGCAGGAAATTCGTTTCCCTCTTGGACAAAGCCATGACAAAGGTCGTTATACCTGATGTCCAAGGCGCGTGGGTCAACGTTAGAGGAGGGACTCCGGCTGAAGCTCTTGTATTAAAGTCGGATTGGCCCGTGCCCAAGAAGCTAGCACCAGGCGAGGTCCTGCTGAAAGTTCAGGCAGCTGCACTTAACCCGATGTACGCGTTTTGTTATTTTGACATTTGCCAGTGCTGACTTTCTTCCGACTGTAGTGGATATAAATTCTTTGCAGTTCTTCCGAACTTCTTCGCCGGGAGGCCGCGCGTGCCAGAATACGATTTATCAGGCGTCGTAGTCGACACGAACAAGACTCGATTCAGGCCAGGGGATGAGGTCTACGGCTGGGTTCCGTCGAGTATGCTTGCGTTCTCAGAGACCTGATGTGGCAACTGATTTTTGACCTTGTAGATCAATTCTGGTCGAAGGAAGGGGTTCTCTGTCAGTATGTTAGGGTTTCAGAGGCTTGGATTGTCCCGCGACCGCATAACGTTACCCCTACACAAGCGGCGGGCTTCACTCTCGCTGGACAGACAGCCTATACCGCGTTTATGAGGCACATCAACATTCAACCTGGCCAACATATATTTGTTAACGGCGGCAGTACATCAGTTGGAGCCTTTGCAATACAACTTGCTAAAATAAGAGGAGCGAAAGTAACGGCAACTGCTTCAGGCAAGAATGAAGAGTTCGTCCGGCGGATGGGCGCCGACAAAGTGTGTCCTTTGTCGGTTTTGCAGGCGTTCCGCACACTCATCTTGTTGCATCGTGTCCCTAGTTCGTTGACTATACAAAGGTATCCATTTTGGAATATCTGGAGAGCTTTGCAAGAACATCGAACTCAAAATTCGACTATATTCTCGAAGCTGTGGGAATCAGTAACCCAACTATGTATACAGCCAGCGACTCGTATCTATCCCCTCAAGGAGCTTTCTTGTCCGTTGGTGTCCAGCCGCAGGATATGTCGCTCCTCGAACTTCTGAATGTCGCGAAATGTTTTTTGTCCATGTTCCGACCGAAATTTCTGGGCGGAAACAAAGCTCGTTGGATGTAAGTGACTTACGTTTCTTCCAAGAGATCTTCCTCTAATGAATTGCAGAAACGTATTTGTGTTCAATCACATCGAAGACATGGATCAATTCCAGAAATACGTGGCCGAAGGTATTGATCATGTCCCTTATGGCGTCTTAGAAAGACTGATGTAACATAGGTTCCCTTCGGCCAATCGTCGACTCTGTATACG
The DNA here is from genome assembly GCA_027627235.1 of Agrocybe chaxingu. Lineage (NCBI taxonomy): Eukaryota > Fungi > Basidiomycota > Agaricomycetes > Agaricales > Agrocybaceae > Agrocybe > Agrocybe chaxingu. The sequence goes on along the minus strand of JANKHO010000678.1, from coordinate 5,303 downwards.
ACTTCGACGATGCTCTCAATGCGTACGATCGTATCATGAGCAAACGAGCGACTGGGAAAGTGGTGGTCAGAGTTAATGCAACTTCTGAGTAACGTTTAAGGGTGATAAAGCTAGGTCCCTAGATAAAGTACTCAACGTAATCATGGGTTCCAAGGGAAAGGAGTGGAAACGCACGACGGTGGTGTGCTACAATTGGAACTTGGGGATTTGTGGTGAACCCTGCAAGAATCATCGGAGGCATGGGTTTTGCAGCGAATGTGGCAACCAGCACCGAGCAAGAGACGTCGCGGCGTGCTACGCTGCTTTCCAAGCTCGCCGCGGAAAAGGAGCGCGCTCTGGAGGCACAGAGGGTAATGGATCTGGCAGCGGCGGGGCCTAAGCCCTTTACCAAATCAAATTCCAAGCTTGAGCGGCCTGCTCTGGCGGCACTCGAGACTGTACCACGGTATCGCCGTGGTTTTGTTTGGTCCAATTCTTTCTCCCTCCTAGATTCCCCTGCTGCTCTTTCCACTGAATCCGCTCCTCCTCTGCCTTCTCCACCTTCTCACCTCATCGACGACCCCATTCTTGCCTCGACCCTTTCAGCGATGAAGGACTATGTCAAGGTTGATACCCCGTTCGATGCTGATCGCCTCGATAGTCTCCTTTTCGACCACCCGAATAGACCTTTCGTTGACTCTGTCATCCGTGGGCTGCGTGAGGGTTTCTGGCCCTTCGAAGACGGAGACTGGGGTCAGGATATCACTGATCCTATACCAAATTTTGCATCCGAAGCAGAAGACCTTGACGCNATTCNTACCTTTCGTGACAAAGAGGTTATCGCCGAGAGATGGTCTAATGCCCTTCCNATCACTGACCTTCTTCCTGGCATGATGTCTTCACCCATGTTTGTGGCCTGGCANAAGGAGAAACCTNGTGTCATCACNGACCACACAGCGTCAGGCCTGAACGATGGCATTCCGAGGTCTGAAGCCAAAGTACGCTATGACGACATGCGCACATTTGGGCAAATCCTGTTCAACGCGAGGCGACGTTTCGCAGGACAACAACTCATCGTCTGGAAGTCAGACATTGCTTCAGCCTTCCTCAACCTCTCTGCCCATCCGCTCTGGCAGCTACGGCAGATTGTCATTGTTGATGGCAAACTCTATATTGTCCGTCGGCTCGTTTTTGGGAATCGTGCCTCTCCTCGCATTTTCTGCGCGGTTTCAGGACTTCTTTCCTGGATTGCGACGAAGAAGCTTGGGATTGAGGGCCTTCTTGTTTATATGGATGACTTTTACGGGTGGGATTTTGCCAGGAACCTTGTGCCATTTCATGGTATGCTTCGGCCCCGTCGACAAGTCCAATTGCTCGTCCTTTGGGAGGCTGTTGGATGCCCATATGAAGACAGGAAGCAAGAACATGGAGACTGTCTCAAGATCATTGGGTTTTGGGTCGACCCAAATCGTGGCAGCATTTCCCTTTCCCCCAACTCTGTTGATGACATTGTATCACGGATATCGGCCTTCCTCTCTCATCCGTCCCGCTCGCCCATCCTTCGTGACTGGCAACGGCTTGCTGGACACCTGAACTGGGTCTTCAATGTCCTCCCTTGGGGCCGGCCTGCTCTCTCGGAAATGTTCAGGAAGATGAGGGGGAAAAGTCACGGATCAAGCCCAATCTTCCTCAACCGAACGGTTCAGGAAGAACTTTCATGGTTGGTTGATGTCATCCGTCGTGCTATTGGTGTACACTTTGTGGACAGCCTCCAATGGACAGACGAGGAAGCTGACGTCGTTCTCTGGACTGATGCCAGCCTCCGCCTGGGGCTTAGTTTCTGCTACGCCGGAAATGGATTTGTGTATCAGATCAGACCGCCTCCTCCAAAAATCACAATCGACATCTTCTTCCTCGAGCTGGTCGCCATCATGTCTGCCATTTTTCATGTCGCCTCGTTCAATTCCCCACCTCGCCGTATACTTCTATTCACCGATAGCCTGGATGCTGTTGGCCTCTTCAACTCTCTTGCAGCCTCTGAGGATCAACACAATGCTCCTCTCCTAGGCGTCGCTGAGGTCGTCCTGGCTTCTGGCGTGGACCTTCGTGTTCGCCATATTCCTGGAAAAGAGAATGTTCGCGCTGATATGCTCTCTCGATTACTTTTGGATGAGTATCACCGGCGCTTCCCTGCAGACCGCGTCCGCCTGTTCGACCCTCCTGAGGGTCCTCGTTGCCGGCGCGCTGGAGGGAGTGCTTTTAGCCGCGCTCGGCGGGGGCAACTCTCGCTCCACTCGCCCCCGTCGAGCCATGGATTTGGCTGAACTTGACTGCAGAACCCTTCTCCTCCAGGTGTCCGCCATCGAGAAGTCAACATCCCAGAATTATGCGACTGGCGCGCGTGATTACATCAGGTTTTGTCTCACTCATTCACTCCCACTCAAGCCTACTCCACAAACTCTCTCTCGTTATATTGCATACACCTCTCAGTTCATTGCTTCTGGTCCCAAATACCTGACCGGTGCTCGCCACTTTCTCGCTGACATTTACCCAGAGTTTGACAGCAGTCGCTCCCACCCCCTTGTCCAATCCACAATACGCGGTTCAATGAAGATGCGTGCTGACCCTGTCCATCGAAAACTCCCCCTACGTTTGCAACATCTTTCAGCTTTTCTCAGGATTGCGAGAGAGACAAAGTCGTATGATGATCTTCTCTTTGTCACTATCCTCTCCTGCTGCTTCTATGCATGCCACAGAAGTGGCGAACTCATCCAGAAAAACGACTCTCGCCTTTTCGACTGGCGCAAGATTATCCGACGGGCCTCCCTCGTCTTCACCGACGGCCGCGCTCAGTATCGGCTACCATATCACAAAGCTGATCGCTTCTATCGTGGTACTGACATTCTATTCAGCGTGCAGGATATTGCCGACCCCGTCTCTCTTCTCAAGGAATATGTCCATCGCCGCGACCAGCTGCATGGTGCTTGCTCTGCACTCTTTCTCAAAGAAGATGGCAGTCACCCCACTCGAGCATGGTTCGACTCAAAGTTTTTCGCTGTGCTCGACCGTTCCTTTGGTGGTCATTCAGCACGAGCTGGTGGTGCCACCTTTTACGCTTCTCTCGGACTTTCTGAGGATGTCATCCAGGCAATTGGGTGCTGGTTGTCAGAAGCCTGGAAGATCTACATTCGAGAGAACCCCACCATACGTGCCGAACTTCAACTAGCCAATCTTCGACTTCGTCATCTCCTTTTCCCTCACGCCTCGTGACCTCGCTCTCATCTCTCTACACCACCACCATCCCCCACACACATCATCTCTAGCGCTTTAGCCCTCTCGCTCTGTCACAATGAAGTTTGGAAGGGCGCAGATGCGCTCTTCCGTTTTGGGCTAAGCCTTGNCCGATCAGTAAGCAGAGGTCAACGTAATCATGGGTTCCNAGGGAAAGGAGTGATTTCGGAGGCCTCTGACCACTCGGATTGATACCCTTCTCGAGCTTGCTCGCCTCTCTCCTCTCGGACTCCTCTCGGAGCGCCGCTTGTCTCCTTTCTCAGCCTGCTTGCGTGTCGTTGCCGTTCAGTGCCATTTCTTGGCAGATGCTGGACAGGTGACAGGTCGGCACGTGAATGCGGGCGGAGATTGACACCTGCACTGCATCTCGTTTCTCTCTCTTTCTCCAGCCACCATCTCTGCAGTGCAGGTAAGCTCTCTCTCTCTCTCTCGGGCACACGAAAGGCTCACAATCTGGATAGTGAATCCCTCTCTTTCCCCTCCTATCTTATCTTCACATATTCACTATCCTATTGTGAGTTTCTCTCTATCCTCTCGTCTCCTGAGCCTTACTGTCTCTCAGCTCGCTCGTGGCTTCGCCATCCGAGCTTCCATTTATTTTACAGTAAGGCTCCCTCTCTCTCTCTCGTTGGCTTTGCCATCCCATACCTGGCTGCTGACCAGGTCTTATGATCAGACTTTGATCTAATCCACCCCTCGTTACCCCCCTCTCTTGTCGAATAACAACCCGATCTTCATTCTTTGACCACGTTGCATCTAAATCTCATCAAATGACCGACCATGGGACCACCAATCCTCCGCCTCAGACAAATCCCGATTCGTCAGCTGAAGGTGTCCGTGCTAGGGCCGAACGTTTCGACAAGATTGTGCAAGAAGCTGTCGCAGATGGGGACTCAACATCCGTGGTCCTGGAACACCTCAAGGGTGCTGGAGCTACAGCTCGCGAGGCCGAAGACCTTGGAAAGCAGTTCTTGCTGCTTTTTGAAGCCCGGCATGGGAGACGCAGTAATGCAGGAGGACGGGGTCGCGAGGTTGAACGTGAGAGCACTCCTCCAGGGCTTACTGAGGAAGAGGCTGCCGAGTTTCGTCGAGATCGAGAGGCGCAGTTACACGAGCAGTCTGGGAACGAGGAGGATGAAGCCGCGCGCGCCGCGAAGCCATTGACGAAGCTGAATGGCAACTCGTCAGAGCGAAACTCGCCAGAATCACAGCAGCGAAGTCCAACATCCAAGGTGGAGGATCTTCCCTTGAGGAGCTCCTCAAGATGCTTGAGGGTCCAGGCCCTTCAGGATCTCGTTCGATACCTGCTTCAATTTTGGAGGGTGCCCCGCATTTACGAGACCTCGAATCCAACGCCCTCAAAGATCCACACCTTGACGAGACCTGGCGCCTTTGAGGTCTTTTCACTGGGAAAGATGCCATCGACACTATCATCGACCGGCTCCAAGCTCGACATATTGATCAACCGCTCCCTCGCTCCATTTGGCGGTTGCTTGCCCAGGACCATTATGTCGACTTTGAGAAACTCTTTGCCTCGATGGACCCGAACTACGACCACAATGACGACCCGAAGGACTTTGGTGATGGTTTTGCTCTCATCAAAAAGGAACTTGCGACTGCAAAGAAACCGCTGCGGACTGAAGCTGACTGGATTCGGGTTTTCGCTGCCTGGCGGGACGGGACCATTTTGCTCTATCCTCACCGGCTTGAAGAGCTTCAAGCCTATGCTCGACAGGTCCAAGACGTTTTCCGAGCATGCCCAAACGATCCGTCAAACGGGATTCGCTTTGATGTTGAAAGCCGCCGACGTTATGCGAAAAGCCCTTATCGTCTGGATGACAAAGCTCAGTCCTTTGTGTCGATCCTGGGTCAACTCTTCCGTGGGACGAAAAGGCAGGTTGATTCGACCTCAGGTTCGCGACCTGCTCCGAAACGCACAACGGTGGTGTGCTACAATTGGAACTTGGGGATTTGTGGCGAACCCTGCAAGAATCATCGGAGGCATGGGTTTTGCAGCGAATGTGGCAACCAGC
>JANKHO010000677.1:0-17411 GCA_027627235.1 Agrocybe chaxingu | reverse complement strand
GCCGGCTCATGTTGGAAGCTCATGTTCATCCACGATGTTCGTGGGCTTGCGCCTGCTTTCTGGATGTCGCGGTTCCGGAGCTGCTCGAGGACTTTCTCCGCTGCGCTGGCTCGTCGCGCGCGATGCGTTGCGGACATGCTCACTGGGGTTGCGGATGCTAGAGGCGTGTCTAGATTGCCGAAGAGTGTATTCTCAGGAAGCGCTGTTGTTGGGGCCACGATGGAAGCCTGAGTTTGTAGTCGGTTGGAGCCTGGAGGTGGTAGATCTGAGGAAACGGAGTTGTAGGTGGGGAAACGAATGTTGGTCCCTGACAGGCTCTTTCCTCGCTTGCGGGCCAATGTTGAGTTAGATATTGGGTCGAAGGCACTCTCCGCCGCAGGGTACGTCAATTGGCTTGACATTGGCTCAGAAAGATCCGGTGGTAGGTATATAGGATATCGATGGACACGTCGTAGAAATCCCTGACAAAGGATTAGGCAAATGAATGAGTCAAGAAGTAAGGGGGTATACCTTCACGACACCGAAACTCGTAAACCGACGTACATCAATTCCCAAGTTCTCAACATCATACGTCTTCATCCACTCGTAAATGGTATTCCCAGGTTTCAGTCGAGAATAGAGATGAAGGAGTTTTGGCCAATCTGGAATACTTCTCCCTGGCTTAGTGACGTAGGGACCGCACTCGTCCTTGACGTGCGACTCGTCAGCGAGCCATTGCACACTTTTACGCAGAGTGTACATGTTGGAGTATTGGAAGATGTCGATCGTCATGATAACCTGATAGTATCTGAGGCAGTTTCAGCGTCCGTATCCCGAGAAAAGGGAGGGAACTGACAGTAAATGAGATATTGCTTGACGCGTCAACGAAATATCACAATCAGCCAGGTGTGCGATACGACTGACATGATTCACGCCGTCGATGAATTTGCACACCTAACGGGCTAGCTCAAGAACAAACAGAAGGATGAATCAGTGTTCGGAGAGTACCTTGCACATCGTCAAGTCCCAGTTCTCCTCAATCCTCTTTGTCAGATTGATGAGCGCGAGTGGTACCATCCAATCTTTGACTTGTGGAGGGTTGGGGTAGAAAGGGAAGATTTTCAGCTCAATGGAGTTGAACTGGTCAATCGCGATAGATGTCTCCGAGTACGAATTCAAATCTTCGTAGAGCTGTTCGAGAATGGCATGAACCGCTGGAGACGTTTGATTCGACGACAGAAACGCAGACTCTTCCTGAAAAGCTGTTACACGACGCGTATGGAACCCTGAGCACGAGCTCACCTCACAGTTCTTCAGGACGCGACTGACTTTCCGTACAATTGGTTCATAACAGCTGAGGTCCGCTTCACGGTCAAAGACGAAGCAGAGGTTGTAGCGGAAATAATTCCGTTCGTAGTTGACTCCATTCAGCTCAACTGGAAAGCCGATAATCCGGTGTCTTCTCGTCGAGCAAGTGACAAGCCTTCCACACAGCGGAGAGGTGGGAATAACATACATGGAGATATCATTGAAGTTGAAAAGGGTGCGCTGAGAAGAGCTGGATCGCTTCTGCGGTGAAGAGAGCTTGCGTGCTCCAGGCCGGTGTTCCGTAGGAGAAATAAGCGATGCGCTCGAAGTTCGGGAACCCAGGCCATTTCCGGGGCGCGTAGTAGTTGGTAGCGGAAAAGATGCTTCCGTTAAGGGCGTAGCAGGCACTGAAGAATTGTCATTGGAGGCAGATGAAGGACCCGCAGAGGGTACAGCAATAAGCCCCTCCGGAACCTGGTAGACGATCTTTGGCCCTTGGCGGGTGTCGAAAATGGCGTAGAAGACCGACTGTATGCGAGGAAGGAATGAGTCACCCTCAGGCATGGTCCCTGTTCTTGTAGTGTCGCGCTCGGTTATCGGGCGCTCATGGTAGCAGACGAAGGTTGTACATAACGGTCTCACGCGGGCCGCCCTCCAATTATCCAACGTTCGCGTCTCAAAAGGGACTCGACCGCCGCCACCATCGTTTCAACCCCACTCTTTCTACTGCCATGGCGCTCAACGCCTTCAAGACAATTCCGCTCCCTATTCCACAACTCTCCTTAGCAGCTGTCCTCAAGTGTGGTCAATCTTTTCGCTGGACGACTCTCACACCTACCCTGGATGACTCGGACGCCTCTCCCACTGGCACGGAGCCCTCTCCGACAGCGGTAGAATACCGCATATGTCTGAAGGACCGCGTCGTGTGCCTGCGACAGTCGCCTGATACGCTTTACTATCGTTCTATATACCCAGACCCTCAACCACCGTCTAGCACTCTCCATAGATTCGATGCTGAGACTCTTGAATGGCTTAAAGACTACTTCCAGTTAAAGATTGATCTCGTCTCCCTCTATAAAGAATGGGCGGCAAAAGACTCGGTTTTTGCTGGATTTCAAGACAGGTTTGAGGGGATCAGAATTCTTCGTCAGGACCCATGGGAGAACCTGGTCTCGTGAGTGGTCAACAAACCTCCCTCCAAACTTCGCTGAATAGACTCATTCAGGTTTATTTGCTCGTCCAACAATAACATTTCCCGCATCACAAAGATGGTCCAGAATCTTTGCATGCATTATTCACCTCCACTGCTCTCTGACCCGCATCCTTTCATTCCCGGAGAAACGTTAACTTACCATCCATTCCCACCTCCTTCAGCTTTAGCACCGTCTGGAGTGGGCTTGCGCCTGCGTTCTCTTGGCTTTGGCTACCGCGCCGATTACATTCAACGTACCGCACAAATGCTTGTGGATGAGCACCGTAGTGGAACACCCAAGTCTACCTCTCTTCGTGATACTGCAGAAGCCTCTGAGCTCTGGCTAAGGCAACTGAGGAAAATGAAGACGTCTGATGCGCGGGACGAGCTCCTCAAGTTCGTTGGTGTCGGCAGAAAAGTCGCAGATTGCATCCTCCTGATGAGCATGGACAAAGTATGTTCTGTTAATTCCTACTATATGCGTTTTATATATCATTTACAGAAAGAAGTCGTTCCAGTCGATACTCATGTCTATCAGATTGCTGTGAAACATTATGGCTTGAAGAGTGCGACGGGTGGTAAACCCAATATGACACCCAAACTCTATGAACAAGTAAATGCGAAATTCTTCTCGATATGGGGCGACTACGCCGGCTGGGCACACACCGTGCGTTCGGTCACCTACAGAGCATGTTTACCAAGCTGACATGGCGCTTGCAGGTGTTGTTTACGGCCGACCTGAAGTCCTTCTCCTCTTATGGTCTCAACACGCCTCCCTCTCAGCCTTTAGCTGGGAAGTCGCCAAAGAAGAAGTCAAAGACAACAGCAGCGACTCTGGATATCGGTATCCCCACTCCTCCCTTGACACCTGGTCCATCGCCCCTGAAGCGAAGCCGCGAATCGGACAAATTCGAGGAAGAGGACCCTATGTCGATGTCAATCTCACAGCTTTGTGAAGAGACTTCAGATTCTCTGAGTCTCGCTGACCGAGTCAAGAAGAGAAGGCGTCGATCTTACCATCTTCTGCAATGAAACTCTTTACTTGATGCTCGTTCGGATGCTGCTGTTTTTCTGTTCAAATTCTGCTATGGCAGAACGCTCTATACATCACTGACGGACTCCTACACTACTTACTTTATGGCTTATTATTCTCCTTTGTGCCATAAACTCTTCTTATTCTCTAATGGACACATCACCCCCTGGTTCAAGACAGGTTTACCGACCAAACTACTGGGTATAAAAAGAAAGAAAAGAAAGAAAAGAAATCGAAAAATCAAGACTCGAAGTTTCTAGTTGCCTCCGGACCGGTCCTCCCGGAGGTCTTGAAAGAGTCCGCCCGACAACCGCGGCCCTCTTGAACCCGAACCATCGTCATGTCTCTCTCACTGCCTGAGCTATACCATCGCATTTTGCTTAGCACTACAAAATTATCCAATCTGCCTACGATAGAAGACGAAACACAGGTATATTATACCATTGCCAACGCCTTATCCCTCACTAACGTGTATGATGAACTAGGAAGTAGTCACAGAATGTTTGAACGACCTCAAGAGCCTTCATGCACATATCACTGAGCTGGGGATGTTCAGCTCCAACGAGACGCTTGACGACATCTCAACGCGCGACCTAGTGTACCTCACCATTCCGTACGTCTTTGCCGAAGTCCAAGGACGAGTGCGGACAACAGAACGCATTGATCGATTGAAGTCCCTTATACAAGCAGAGGTGCGATCGCCTGTCCATTCAGAACATATTCCTTCTGAAATTGACTCCCATAGCACATCTAGAAATACGTCCAGAACTTCGTGTCGCTCCTGGAGAAGTACAATGTGATTCCGGAGGATGAGCAGGCTTTGTATCAGCGGAAAACGGCGGAAGTTGCGGATTTTTCGAGAAGGAGAGAGCTCAAGATTAACCAGTATAAGAAAGAGAAGGAGCTGAAAACCGGGATCGAGGTGAGCGAAGGGTAAAGTGCCCTTTTTCTTGCCACTAACCGCTTCTCTGGACCAGACAGTACGCAAACGCACTGGCCAGCATGCAACATCTGATGAAGCTTCCTCCGACTTTGAGCTCATCGCCTCTCTCCTTTCCGCACAACCGCCCCAAGCTCCGAAGGCCGATGACGACCTAGAATCCTCGACCGACGAGATCCTTCGGGAGACAACCATCTTGCTACTCCGACTGTTCTATGCACATGCGAGCTCGCAGCTCCAGAGTATGCAGCAAGAGCTGGAGCTTCTCCGAAACGCGCCTGTGAGCCCGATCATGGGCCCAGAGGACTCGGTCAAGGAGGAACATGACGATAGGCACAAGAGGCGGAAGTCGGAGGAGAATGCTTGGAGACTGGATATCCCCGTTGCTGGAGGGCCTGACGGAAAAGGACCGCTATTGGATCCTACCGGGAAGGTAAAACAAACTTTCACCACGCACTGGGAGGAAAGAAGAGCTCATTTTTGCCTTCGTTCCAGCCTCTTCGGGCTTTCACAATCCTACCTTCAGACGCTGGCGAACGTGCCCGTCTGCAGGCGCAGGTCTTCGGGCCTGGTCATAACCTGCCAACGATGTCGATCGACGAATATCTCGAGATTGAGCGCCAGAGAGGCAATATCATTACTGGCGGAGGGTAAGTTTGCATTTCTCTTCTCTTCTCGACGAGATGATTAATATTCGTTTCTTAGCCCTGTCTCACAAGCTGCGCCAACGTCCTCTGAGCAGCTGGCAATTGATTCGGAGATGGACGGAACGCTGGAGGGGGAAACGAAAGAAGAAGAAAAGAGACAGAAAGACGAGAAATGGGCGAGGTATACTGATGAGAATCCCCGTGGTGCTGGAAATACGATGAATAGGGGTTGAACGTTGTATGAGAAAGAAAGATTGTACGTATAGTAAACTGTAACTTAGCTTTTGCCTCGTATACACTGAATGAGTCGAATGGTTGTCTTAATCGCAGGCTGAAGGTTGACCATGGAGTGTGTCACCAGAGGTGGATCAGGGATCGTCAAGCGCCTTCGAAGCTTCCGAGAATAAATATTAACACATGTAGTATGGATACAGGTATATGAAGGATAAAAGGAGTCAACACTGGCACTGTGAAGCTTCTGGCACTTCAGCATTCGGTGTTGTGACGTCGATTTCTGACAGCCCGCGCAATGAGGATAGAGAACAAGAGCCTGAGATGAAATAGGCGTACTCGTGTTGGCATCTCCCTGAGTCTCCTTCTCCATCCCTGGCAGAGACATTGCGATCTTCTTGAACAGACTCTTCACGTTATGGCCTGCCTTCGCCGATGTTTCCATGAACATTATGTTCATTTGGGTAGCCTTCGCTGTAGCCTCTTCTAGAGTTACTTGTCTAACATCACAGACAAGTGAGCAAAGCGTCGTATGCTGTATTGCCGAGGTGTTCATACGCACCGCTTGTCAGATAGATCAGCTTTGTTGCCTACGAGCACGATGATGACGTCGGTCCCTCGTTCTGATCGAACGTCGTCTATCCATTTTGTTGTTGACAGGAATGACTGGCGATCTGGAGGCTGTGACTCAGGCAAGGCATCTCCTGGAGAAAGGGTGCTGCGTACTTGTGATATCGAAAACGACGATGGCCACGGACGAGTCTCGAATATATGATGGAATAAGAGAGCGAAACCGTTCCTGTATATCAAACATGAGGCAGGAATCGACGCAGAGCCTAGATGTACACGCACTTGACCAGCAGTGTCCCACAGTTGTAGCCTCACTGTCCGATCCTCCAGATACATCGTCTTGCTCAGGAAATCAATGCCGATTGTCGCCTGGTACGTGTTGTCGAATGTGTCGTACATAAACCTAACGAGAACATCTTCAATACACCAGAAATTGGGGATAAAGAGGGCGCTGACCTCGTAATAAGACTTGTCTTTCCAACACTCTGGTCCCCCAGGAGGACGATCTTGGTCCTCTTGGGCGGCGAAGACGAGAAGTCTGCTGAAACGGGAGTCTCGGACATGGCTCAGATTTGAGGCCTTCCTCGTTGTTGTCGCCAAAAAGGTCGATAGAATGGAACCAAGGCAGGAAGAGCCGGGGAATGCGAGGGGAGCTGGCAACAAACGACGCAAGTCGCTTGAAGTCCTTCACGTGGGGTTATAGACCCCGATAATGTCGCACGTGATCATCGCGTAAGTAAATGAAATCATTTCTCTTTTTGCAACTCTAATCGCCATCCAGACACCATGGCAGGCGTAAAGCTCTCTGATCAGATTAAAGCGCAAGATCAACGTCACCCGTTCTACACGTTCGAATTCTTCCCCCCACGCACGGATCAGGTCTATCTATTCTTCCGTGCGCTTCCATCACCCATGAGGCTAATCTCGCGCGTCTAGGGGTTTGAGAATCTCGTGTCTCGTATTTCGCGACTGTCTACTCTTAACCCGTTGGCTTTGAGCGTGACATGGGGCGCTGGTGGTTCGACTAAAGATCGGAGTCTCGAACTTGCTGGGCTCACTCAAGGCCATGGATTCAATACTATCCTGCACTTAACATGCACGAACATGGAGCTAGGACTTGTTGACGAAGTCTTGAAGGTGCGTTTATGGGTGAACTGATGAGCTCGACTTCTGATTATTCCGTAGTCTGTTAAAGACCTGGGAATAAAAAATATTCTTGCTTTGCGTGGAGGTGTGTCCTTATTCCCCTGCGAACCGACAGTGAAGTAAGGAGCACCTATAGATCCGCCACGAGGAGAAGAAGAATGGATCGCATCGGATCCACGGTTTACTAAGGCTGCAGATCTGGTCTCCTACATTCGCTCTGTGCCAGAATATTCGTCGTGGTTTTGCATCGGCGTAGCGGGTCAGTGCCCACCTCATGGAATTTATTCTCCATTTCACCTTGTGCTCCAGGCTATCCTGATGGACATGCGGACAGCTCCGTAGATGAAGACACAGAGATTGGGCGCCTAAAAGAGAAAGTCGACGCCGGTGCTGACTTTATTATCACACAGCTTTTCTACGACGTAGATCAATTTCTCTCTTGGTACAAGAAGGTCCGACAGAGGGGTTGGTCTTCTGCCTGCCATCTCCGAACTCTCTAACGCTTGATGCAGGCATCACCATACCGGTCATTCCTGGGATCATGCCTATCCAAACCTACTCTTCCTTCGCGAGAGTCACTAAATTATGTGGAGCCAGAGTGCCTGATCCTGTGTCCCATGCGTTGGCTGCCATTGGAGTAAGTTCTTCGATTTGGAGCCTCCAGGTTTTTCCTAAAAAAACCCTCAGCATGATGACCAATTAGTGAAGGACTTTGGTGTAAATCTGGCCGTAGACATGATCTCAAGGTTAAGAGCGGAAGGTGGCATTTCTGGATTCCACTTCTGCACGCTGAACCTCGAGAAAAGCGTCCAACGCGTACTAGAAAACCTCGGCTGGGCGGGTTTCCCGACCATCACTCCAAACAAACTTATAGTCGTACGTATCATTCCGAAAGTTTGACTCACCACCACTCATCCTTTGCATCAAGGAAACCCCAGCACCTGGCACCCCAACACATCCTGCACCCCACGTCGATCTGACTGTCCTGACCACGCCTACTCTCGCCACCACTTTGGCGACGCAGAGTCTGTCGGCGACCTCCCTGACGGATGGCGAGGCTGGTCACGGAGAGTTAAACAACGCTGCTAGTTGGGACGACTTCCCGAACGGTCGCTTTGGGGACTTTAAGAGTCCTGCGTTTGGAAACCAAGACCTATGGGGCGGTTCTGGTATTTCGGTGGGCGGCGCTTCGGTTGTTATCTCCACGATGTTCTCACTTTGCAACAGAGAAATGAAGCTCTTGAACAATGGGGACATCCGAAGGAGCTGAAAGACTTGACGCGGATTTTCCTCGACTATCTCCACTCGAAAATCCCAACAACACCACTTTCTCCTACGCCGCTGTCTCCCGAGTCACTTATGATACTAAAACACCTTGAAAAGCTGACAGAACGCGGCTGGTGGACTGTTGGTTCGCAACCAGCCGTCAGCGGCGTCTGCTCGTCTGATCCCGTAGTGGGGTGGGGTCCTCGGTCAGGATATGTGTTCCAGAAGTGCTTTGTAGAGTTCTTCTGCGAGACAAGCGACGTGGACGCGATCGAGGAACTGGTTCGTGAGCGAGGAGGCGGTTGGGTGCATTATTTCGCGTGCAATAATGAGGTATTCGCGTGTTTTCCTTTGGGTTGAAGCCGGGCAATTTTCTGACCGAGGTGATGTTAGGGTGAATGCCGCAGTAATGTCCCGGCAGACGGGAGAAACGCGGTCACTTGGGGTGTTTTCCCTGGCAAGGAGATCATCCAAACCACAATCATTGAGAAGGCGTCGTTCCTCTCGTGGAAGGTGCACCATACCTCCTTTTCTACGACTACTGTCATTTATTGTTATCATAATTGCAGGAAGAGGCCTTTTCCATCTGGTCTGAGTGGGCATCGTTCTATCGACCTGGGTCTGCGGAGAGAAAGCTGCTGGAAGGCGTGAGGGATAACCGGTGGTTGGTGAGCTTGGTCCATCATGACTATAAGAACACAGAGGCGCTTTGGGATTTCTTGTTCGAGGATGAAAAATCTCTCATAAACGGTGTTCAACAGTAGTCGAATTGGTCCAGCAAAGTATTTAGTGTAGTTCCCCGTAGTGTATCGGGGGTCAAAAGCATGTCGCGTGACGCAGAACCAGGCTGGGTTGGAAACCGTTGTGATTGAAGAGCACAGGGAGTGGCGCAAAGGGTCTCTCGTCCAGAAAGTGCACTGCGACGGTGGGATAGAACGAAGCCATACGTTTGCCGTTGAAAGGATATCCTCTAGGTAAGGCACCAGATGTATTCGAAGCTTCAGATATCGTCGTAGTGAGCTGGGAATTAGCCAAGTTGAAAACCAGATGAATTTGGGAGGAAGAGGAGAAATTTGACGAACATCACACGAAGTCCGACGGCTCCTCCTCGTACTCCTCATTTTCATCGTCCATTTCTTCATCATCACCAGAACCGGCCATGCCCTCCTCGTCGAGGTCCTCCATGCTTGCGTCGAGGTCTTGAGTGGACTCGTTCTCGCCGTCGTCCTCTTGGATGGTCGGCGCGGCACCGCTTGCTTGGGACGAGTCATCCGAGTCCTCCTCAACGCAATCAGAGTTAATATGCGTCACAGAAGGGCGCAAGTAACTCCGGATACTCACATCGTTCTTCTCCTCTTGCTGCGTGAGGGACCTGCCGATGGGGATGAGGAAAGTGAAACCGCGCTTGCTGACAGCGGTGGTCTGTGCGATTGGGATTAGGACAGGGACGCGCTCTAGCAGATGGAAGATACAGACGAGGTCTTCGAGCTCATTCTCTTCGTCACTGAGATCGTCCATCTCTCTCTGAAGATCGCGAACGAGGTTCATGCGGCCGTAGACGCGCCGTTTGGAGAGGGGCATTACATGCGGCTGTGGTGGCTTAGCGAGCAGGAGGGGAAAGATTGGCTCTCGTGGTATTAGCGTTGGCGTTGCTCCAGACATGGCTTCAGAATAGTGTTAAATACAGCGCAGAAGTGGGAATGGAAAGAAAGAAATCAGTTGAGGGTTCTCACATGACGTCTCGACCCTGGGTTCTGTGTGCACCGCTGGGACAGACGAGTTGATGCACCAGTGACGAGTCATCTCGACGCGGAGCGATTCTCTTCCCTCTATATATACCTCAAACCACCCAAGATCCCTTTATTCCCTCCCCACCTTCCGGACTCGCCAATTCCTGCACACCGCACCTCCTGTCAGCAGGACACTGACGCTCACCGGCAAGCTGTTCTCGTACTCTGCTCTCCTGCCCGTGCGTCCTAACACGTCCGACAGCACCATGGCGTCAGAAGCGCTCGGGACACCCCCTACGCTAGCAGAGAATGCTGTCGAACAGGAACCTTCACTTCCCTACGAGGCTCTGACTGAACCCGAGTTCCACCAAATCCGTCAAGGCCCACGTATATCCTCGGTTCACAACTTTCCCGAACAGTTCTACGGCCCAGTCTCAATACGTGCGTCTATGCAAGACGCCGTGTACAATTTGTTGACCTTTATCTCAAGGAAATTTCATTGCTGGACATACCAAGAGGGCCCTTAGGACATCGCTCCCTAAGAAGGCTCTGATATTGAGGGAGGTCTTCGTAAGGTTGCCGATTGAGCTCAAACTATGCGTGCGTTCCGTAATTGTTCGCCTCTGCTCGTTCTAACTCGTACTGTAGGTCTTGGAGCACCTCCACCCACTGGACCTGTATCACTTCTCCCAAGTGTCAAAGGCGTTGAGGAGAATCATCATGGACCCCAAGGCCGCTGGAGTGTGGAAAATGTCATTCGAACACCACCAAGACCTACCCAAATCTCCTCCCTTTGTGGCTCGGCCTCAGTGGGCGCACATGCTCTTTGGACCTGGGATTTGTGGGGTAAGAGTCGCGTTCTATAAATAACACGCGTTTATGCCGTCCATGCAGGAATGCGGAAAGCTTGGTGCATTGACGGATTTTGGCCTCCTCAAGCGTCACTGTGAGCCCTGCATGGTACGTTGATTGTCCTGATTGCTTGTTGCCCTTGGTGCTGACGTTTTCCCGTAGCTTACCTGCACCAGCTTTACGAACGGTTTCAAGGACACCTGTGGCCGGTCCATACTACAGGATCATGCCATTTGGTCGCTTATACCCCGTTCCTACCGATACAGTAAGTTCTGGATACGGTAGACGTATCTCCTGTCTGACCGATGCAGACACTGTGCGCTATACATCGGCTCACCAGACTCAGTCCAACGCCCGATTCGCGGAAAAAGACTTTCGACCGATGATCAAGAAGATAACATTAATCCAGCTTTTGGTAGACAATGGTGTATCTCAACTTTCCGAACCGTTTAATGGGTACAAGGAAGCGTTGTCAGCACGGATCGCGGAATTGAATGAGGTGCGTCGAACTGCCCGACTTCTCGAGAATCGTCCTAACTGTTTGGTGCCAGCGTGCCACTGAGACAAATTCCTGGGCACTGGAAATCTACCGCCTATGCACGAACGAATGCGACAATGCTTACAGAGCAAATACTGAAACGTAAATAACATGACTATCCCACAGGGTCGTGCCAATTTCTGATGCCCTTCTCTCTTATTAGATACAAGAAACGTCTTCTCAATCTCGGACACGAGGCTCAGGATGTTGACTATGTCCAATACTCAATTTCTCATGTCCTTCGTAAGGATGTTGTCCTCAATCTGACACGCAAAGGTGAGCGACGTTGTGAAGCCGCTGACTATGCGTCTCTGACGCGTTAATGAACGCCAGCTTTCCGTGAACTACGCCCACAAGTGGAGCAGATTGTAAGAACCCGCAAGGAAAACCGTCTGAAAGTTGAACGCCAGCAACTCATCCAAGGCATCTACAAGGACTATTTGAAGTCACAGAACCCAGATAGCTGGCAGTACCTTCCGCAAGAGCACCTCGTTCGAGACATTGATGGCTTCTCCGACTTCCTCAATGCACCGTTCGACAAGCGGGGCGACCTTTCTCCAGGCTTTGCAGCATCCCTCTTCCCGGACTTCATCTCGTACTGGACGAAGACGCAGCAGGAGGAGACGGTTGATCTCCTGCCCCGGGTTGGCGACGAAGAAGATTTAATGGCGAAGCTGCGCGGCTTGAGCTCGTCACATCCGTCTTCACCTGCAACGACTGCAAGTACAAGTACGCGGACGGCCGCGTGTTGCTCGGATGGAATAACATATGCAAGCACAAGCGCGGGTTGGTGCCAGGGCACACTTCCCCGTGTGGGTCGTATACACTCGACGAGGACGCGGTGGCGGCGGCCACAGCGCTGGTGTCGTGTGTTGGCCTCGACCCGTCAACAACGACCATCAAGCAGATGGACGAGCGGGACGATAGGTTTATGTGCGGCAACTGCATGTCCGAAACATCAAGAGGGGTTACGGGGCTGAGGGTCTACACGTGGAGAGAATGCGTACGTCCTCTTCATCTGCTTTTTCTTCTGTCCTGTTGACAGTGGCTGGACGAGCCAAGATTTATCATGTCGTCGAGGAGATCCTGCAGAACGACCCGGTCCATTCGCTTGCCTCGTGGATCCTTTTGACGCCCGAGGCCGCGAGATTCGTCAAGGAGCAGGAGTATCTCAGCCCTCACCCTGTCCAAGAAGTTTGGCGATGCAATCTTTGCGCGGAGCACTTTGATACACGTCTTATCCAAAGCCAGGCGATCGATCATGTAAAGAAAGTGTACGTCTACCGTTTATTTCTCCCATTTGGGGATATGGAATATCAACCCGCTTTTTATACCAGTCATTGCATCAAAGAGCCGCAGTCGGCGTCGACGTCGTGGTGGACAGGAGACAGAATGTTCGAAGACGACGTCCGTTCCGTCTAGGTTTAGATCCCGCCTTTGAGTGTCGATGCAACAGGTGCCCAGAGATGGGCATCTATAAGCTATGGGCCCTGGAGAAATTGAAGGAACACTTACTCAAGAAGTATGTTTGCTTTTGCGCTTACAGGTCCTGATCCTGACCACTATGGTTGATTGCAGACATAAAATCTCTGAAGCTGTTGAAGGCGAGGACTGGACAAAGATTAAAGTCATTGCCAACACTGCATCTGCCTCTCCGTCTACGGATGACTCGCCGCAGCCTGTAGCCGAAGGACAACAGTCTACTCCTTAACCCTACCCATTGTCCCGCCTTTTTTTTGCATTTATATTCGCATTTTCCAACTATGGCCTCTTCACTCACACCCATCCTATATCATACGTCATGCATGCATCTGATTCTCTGCTCTGGCTCGTCTTTACCCCTTTCATTTCGTATTGCTACCTACGGACTTCGTACATACTGACAATATTATGACATATATGCTTATATGCCGCCGAACTACTTTCTGGACGTTAGAAAACAACTCGAAAAATAATATGAATATCTTAAGATGGAGACCAGCTCCTAGGGTATCAAGTCCTGTGCATCGACCAGCGGTGCTCCTCGGATATTCTTCGATTGACGAGGTCGAAGTGCTAGCGGTCGTATCCAGAATTTGATCACGCCGCTCTTTGTGGCAGTCATAATGCTACGAGGGAGGAATTGCAGACATGTGAGAAGGTCACAATCAAGTTGCTTGTTCTAGAAACAGTACTTCAATAAAAGGTGGTGCGTCCATGTGAGAAGTCCACTTACAAGGACGGATTGCACGAAAGCGATTTCGTTTCGTGATGGCGCAGGGTGGTATCGCGATACGGCGTCATCAAGGCCTGGAGAGTTCATAGAAGGTAGATATTGCACAGACTTGTCTCGACGGTTAGCTAGGGAGAGCGTCGAGGCCATTGACATGCGTTGGTGATGGGTCGCCTGGAATTTCGGTCGATGGAGAGCACCACTAGAGAAGTCCCACTTCAAAATGTGTCAGTATAAAGACAACAACAGGAAACGAGCCAAAACCAACTAGTATTAGTTTGTTGTCCTCGCCTACGCTCCCAAACCGGTATGTCCTTCCGTCGCACCGGAGATCGTCGAAACCGACGGCTGAGACAAAGGATGAATGTCCTTGACACCGAGCTATCACTCGTTGCTCCCAAGGAGAAAAGATCGTCAGAAGATCGTCTTGTCCGCCAGTCTGAAGCAATCGCGGTCAGAAAATGTTCGTAGAACGGACCATTCTGAAAGTACCAAGATAAATCTGCCATCGGGTGACCAGGCGACGCATGTAAGAGCTCCGAAGTAGGATGCATAGCAGTCGACGAGTCTGCGGCCCATTTGAATTCAGTAAAAGTGAAGAGGTCAAAGCAGCGACATACTGTTCGGCGAGTGCGTCTATTACTCTTAAACAACCATCTTCGGAGATGGCAGCAACGTACTTGACGTCAGGAGAGAATACAAAGTCTGCAGCAAAATGTTTGGATCAATTCAATGTCATTAGACTGGGAACGCACCCACAACACCCCGCCTTGACAGGCGCCAATGGCTTACAGGGTTCTTGGCTGCCTTCTCCTTGTCCGACTTCCCGGGCGCCGCCAAAGCACCTCCTGATGTTACAGGATGCCATGGGGGCATTGTGACGAAGATACTGTCTAGAGGGTCCCACTCTTGGTGTGATCCATCTTGCGTCGTCAGGCCGTTAGGGTCTGGCGGGGGTGGTGCGTTGGGATCATCCGGAGTGAAGATGCCGTCTTCTCGTTCCTTGTCATAGACGAGGATTGTCCCGTCGGCATGAGAGACCAGGAATAGTGTGGACGAGGAAGGAACCCATCGTACAGCCGTACACGGAGACCCTGTAATTGAGCCCTTTGTCAACGATTAGTCCCTCTGGAAGGAGAATAAAGAGATAGGCGCCTGACTTGCTTGTTGAGACGCCCGTATCGAGAGTTGATGGGATCTAGAACAAGGCTCGAGATGAAGAAGTGTATGGGCTGTCTTGGACAAGCAGCGTACCAAGCCATATTAGATCGCCTGTATTAAACCCTATGATAACGTCTAGATGATCAGGCGTTGCGGTAGAGATATTGACGTCGTGGCAAGTCGGATATGCAGAAAAGGTGATTCTGGACAACGGTTCCTTGCAGTGCATCAGGCAATCGATTAACGAGGGGAAGCATCATGGTTGATACCTTCGCCTTAGAACCTGCCTCGACCCACACGAAGCTTTTGGCCATGTTGTAGAACATGAAGGTGACGTCCCCCTGCTTGGACCCCAGCGTTTTCGTCA
Source organism: Agrocybe chaxingu (assembly GCA_027627235.1). Classification (NCBI taxonomy): domain Eukaryota; kingdom Fungi; phylum Basidiomycota; class Agaricomycetes; order Agaricales; family Agrocybaceae; genus Agrocybe; species Agrocybe chaxingu. The sequence goes on along the minus strand of JANKHO010000677.1, from coordinate 2,239 downwards.
ACCCTTCCGCAGTTTGAATTCGAGTAATAAAGGTGGACGAGGTGGTCTTCATGTTATTCCTCGGCCGTGCGGCGGGCTTCTTCCTTCCAGCGGCGGGCAGTGGGCGCGAGAATAGTGTGGGCGGCTCATGCACCACCGAACTGTTGCCAGCAGCGTGTCGGTGTGCAGCTTGGGGGATGCGCGGAGGCATGGAACGTGCATTCTGTGGGAATTCGGGAAGAAAGACTGGGAGAGTCATAGTCGCTTTAGCTGGAGTAGTGGTAGTTTCTGTTATATAGAGTAACGACAGTGCAGGAAATGACTTGAAGAATCGAGCGGTGTTGGAGAGTCCATTGGAGTCCATTGGAGCCGGAAGTTGTGGCTGTCGCAGCAAAGTTTATAAAAAGGATTGGATGGGTATCATCGCCTTCGTCTAAGACTCGAGTTCGTGGACTTCGGAACTTCGGAACTGGTTCTAAGAGTTGGGCGCAAAAAAAATTAGCAATTCACGGAATTCATGAAAATTTGCAGCGCGAAATTGCTGTCGAGAAGGGCCCATCGTCGAAGATGGCGTTCGCAAGCCGTCACGGTACTATAGGATTGGTGGTTCATGAACGTCGCCGAATCCGAACCGAGGGCCCATCTTTCACGAGAGGTCTGGGGTCTGCCGTTCCACCCACAGCCACTGTCCCAGGATTGACGTTTGAAGTGGCACTTGTGTAGTGTCGTGCTCCACCATGAATGATGGTGGCAAAAGCCAACTTGTCACTGGACTGGAATATCCCGGGGTCTTTGATTGCAAGCATTAACAAATAAAACAAGCACCCATCATGCCGATACGTTTCGACGTGCTTAATGGCAATATGGAAGGGTATGAGGGTGGAAAACTGGATGTAGAGTTTTTTTAGCTGAGGAAATCGGCGCCGGTGAAGAGACAGGTCTGACGATCGCCGTGTTAGTGGATAGCCTTATTTAGGAAGGTCAGTGTGGCGTACCTTGGCATCAGGACCGCTGGCAGCCTTGGTGGGCTCAGCACCGCTGCTATTCCCATTGAACCTGGATCAAAGTCAGAGCCACAAAATTATGACGGAGACACCGAACTGGGAGATGTGGTTACCTTTGGCAGATTGTGCTGACGCCATCAACTTTTGTGTTTCTGATCTTGGCAATACTGAAGGGCCCGTGGCAAGAAAAAAATGATGGACAGGGGGATGCTTTGTTCACTCTTCAATATTCCTGCTTCACACATTCAGCTTAAATATTTTAAAGAATCAAAACCCAACCTTACGCTTACAACTTGATGCTGACCAAGTTCTTTCCGGAGATTGCGAAGGAGTTAATAGCCATACAAAAGGATCGAGGACTTCTGAGATGCAAATAAGGAGGGAGAATACCTCAGCTTCTCCCTGGTATTGTGTCTTTCAGTCATCTCACTATATATATTAGAGTAATTGATCAGTTTCACTCCAGAGCGAAGTGCCCTTATCTTGGCAAATGTTCTTCCTTCCCACATTTAGGCAAGTTGACGACGGAACCTACTTTCAATGATTGTCCTTCCCGGCTACTATATTTCGTAGTAAGTATCATGAAAGGCCCAGAGTGCTTTTCTTTTGTGGGGGGGGGGGGGAAAGCTATGCTAGAGACAGCTGTTTTCATCCGCCAACACCCACGAAGAGCAGAGATCCCGTGCTCCAGACATAGACAGGCGGCACCCTGCGACACGAGCCTCTTCCTTACGAACATGTTCTATTTCCTGGGATGTCGCTGAACCCTGCCTCAGGGGCGGCAAACAACCAGCGAGAGTGGCATTTCAGAATCCGGATGAATGGTGGATATTATTTAACAGAATAGTTGGCTGACACGGTTCAAAGAGAATAGTGACCAACTTGATATCTGCCGAATATTTGGGTGCCAGAGCTCCAGATGACGAGATTTAGTATTTGGACGAGGTACATGCGGCATGAACCTAAGCACAGTCGCAATGCAGTGGCACAAAAAGCAATTCCAGAGGGAATCCAGCAGCTTGTGACACACAAACGAGAGAATATGCGGGAGAGAAGCCAGGATGAAACCGCGCTCATTCCAGTGACAGAAAGAAGGCGAGTCTGAAAAGTCTTTGCGAAGGACAACAGCCTTCACTGCTGGCAGGGTCCCAAGAAGCTGTTGGGAAGCGTGGGAAACCATCTCCTGATACGGTCACATGACGTGGAGATCGATGATCATGGATTCAGAAAGTAGCCGACCAAATTTCTTGCCTTGC
>JANKHO010000676.1:0-17434 GCA_027627235.1 Agrocybe chaxingu | reverse complement strand
CAGACTGCGCCACCACCGTCGTCTCCCGACCAACACATTATGATTAACAATCGGGAGCCAGAGATGACACTTAAATTGGAAGACCAGCTGCATTTCTCAAAGATAATTGGCACTGGTTCCCAAGGCACTCTTGTTTCTCGGACACAGCCACCTACGACGTTGACACGACAGCTTACCCCACCGCCTGCCTTGGCCAATCAGAACTCAACGGGTTCCTATGGGGCGGACGATGATGATGACGACGACGATTCAGATGCGGGTGGAGGCACTTGGATCGTCAGGCCAGAAAATAAACCAGTGTCACCTCGACCACCCCTTAAGGTTCAAATCGAGGATTCGACCTATTCTCGCACCGCTGAAAGCATAAGCAGAAAGCCTGACCCGCCGCCCAAAGACTTCGCTCCCTCCAGCTATCGCCCACCACCAGAACCTGTGGCTAGCCGGCCAGCACCCAAGCGTCCCGAAAGGCCAGAAAGCACCTTCATCGAAGCTGGCGATGAGAGTTGGGCACCTCGTCCTCCCGCAGAGAACATTTACGAACACCTTGAGCGGTTCTTCCCTAAACATGACCTTGACAAGCCCGTCATCGAATCGTCGTCTGGCGACATTTCACCCACTGCCTTGGAGCCCGCAGCAGCTTTGCCTCCTCCGGCGCCTGTAAACGACGATAAAGCAAGAATTAGGGCCAAGAAATCTATTCGCTACGTCGCTCAGGAGCACAAGAAGAAGATCGATCGCACGTCTAGGGCTGCCGAAGCGCCTTCGTATGCCAACAACATGCTGCGCAAGCGGAACACTAAGCTCTGGGGTAGCCGGTTGGAGGAAGTTACAACAGGTCAAGTGCGGACCAATGGCAGCTCAACAATTCCGGAATCACCGTCTGGTGGCCCTAGTATGTCATTTCTATCTAACTGCAAGGAGTCTTTCCTAACGTTTTCTATTCCAGCAACGTTCAAGTGGGTACGCGGCGAGTTGATTGGCAAGGGAACTTACGGACGCGTATACCTTGCTCTCAACGCAACGACTGGAGAGATGATCGCTGTCAAACAAGTCGAGCTCCCGCAAACTGCCAGCGATAAGAACGACTCGCGGCAACACACCGTCGTGCAGGCATTGAAGATGGAAAGCGAGACGCTGCGAGACTTGGATCATCCCAATATAGTGCAATACCTCGGGTTCGAGGAAACCCCTTCAAATCTCAGCATGTGAGCTCGATTTGTTCCATTTTCCTGCAAAAGAAATGCTCATGTTTATTCAGATTCCTCGAATACGTGCCGGGCGGATCAGTTGGAAGCTGCCTCCACAAGCATGGCAAGTTTGAGGACAATGTCACGCGTTCATTCACTAGTCAAATCCTGAGCGGACTGGAGTACCTCCATTCCAAAGGAATTCTTCATCGAGTAAGTGAATGGGTTGTGTCGGAATTCGCCTTCTCACAGTGCGACTACTGTAACTTCAGGATCTCAAGGCGGATAATATCCTCGTTGAGATGTCGGGCGTTTGCAAGATATCCGACTTTGGGATTTCGAAACGTACGGAGGATATGCATGGAGGGGCTTTCACTGCCATGCAAGGCACTGTATTCTGGATGGCCCCGGAGGTCATTAACACGCAGAAGGGTGGCTACAACTTCAAGATCGATATTTGGAGTGTGGGCTGTGTTGTGCTTGAGATGTGGCAAGGTGGAAGACCTTGGATGGGTGAAGAGCCTGTTGCAGTTATGTTCAAGGTGAGTTCAAATCCTTCGGAACCGCCTGCGGTTTCTCATTACTTCACTTTAGCTGTACCAAACAAAGCAACCGCCTCCCGTCAACGAGGACGTCCATCTGTCCGAGGAAGCGGACGATTTCAGAAGAAAATGCTTCGCGATGTACGGCATTCTTCTCTTATTTGTTTCTCTTCGTGATACTGACGGTCTGGGCAGCAATCCCGAAGAGCGGCCGAGTGCCGCAGAGCTTCGAAAACATCCCTATCTTACACTCCCACCGGGTTGGGTTTTCACAGGATTTACCTAAGAACGAACTATCACTACTACTAACACGCCTGGTCATCTTTTCTCATCTTCTGGTATCTGTATCCTCGCTTTTTCTGCCATTCTACCACTCATCGCACGCTCCTGTTCTCTGCACAATCGCATCCATTTACTTGTTTTAGTATCAATTTCTTTTCTTCAAACTCCTCCTATGTTCGTACTACTATCACATCGCCACATTTCCCTATCGCTCTCCTTCCACACCCCGTACCATTCGATGAAAAGTGCAATCCCGTAGTACGATACCCACATCATGTAGCCCCAATCTAATTTCCTTAATGACTGCATGACGTCATCATGAAGCACTTCAAGTGGTTCACTTTCGCTGCTGCTACTTACCATGACACACCACAAGGAGGATACGGATGCCAGCTCAGAGGCGGCAAGAATCGCATCAGCAAGGCTCATTCAGCGAATGTGGCGAGGCAAGAACGTTAACCTGGCGAAAGACGAGTACCTGAATCCGGAATCGCGTTGGGGTGACGCACTGAACCATGCCAAGCTTGCGGTGTGTTATGCAATCCAAAGCCTGTCGATTGCCAGTGCAACTTGACTTTGGTCTATAGGTAAATAGAAATGCTGCAATCGACGGTCAGAATAGCCCACTCAAGAGATGGGTACGAGCGACCTATTTTGTTGGCCAGCTGAAAGACAAGAACAAGATGTTGAAAGAGGAAGGCGTTGAGGTCGACGCTGAAGATAAGCACCTTGAGACACAGCACTGGCTGGAGCTTGTCGATAGGTGAGTCATCTTTCTTCCGTATCACATATGCGGTGCGAACCTTTTATTTTCTCTGCAGCAAACACCGGTATGGTTCCAATCGTGAGTTCGCCTGGATAAGTCGATGCTCGGTTTTCACAAGTTTAAGTAACCAGTGAAGGTCAGGAAACGTTTGATCCAACGTAACATCTTACAATCACGCATATTGGCCCAGTGGTATCACAGGAAGTGGCAAGAAGAGAATACGACGGACAACTTCTTTAAATGGTGGTTACTGCGCCACAGTGAAATGCTTTTTTCCCTAATGCGGTGGATCTAGGCTCGATCATGGCGGAGGAAAGGATCTATCTCTTGATGAATGTCCTCGTGAGCGACTGGAAAAAGAGGTCCGTTTATGTGATTTCCCGACAATTCTTTGTGCTAAATGTTCTCGGTAGCGAATTCTGTAAGTTGCCTCTGACCACACTTGCTTTATATTGACCATTCCCATAGGTACCTATCTGCCGAGCAGCGTGCGTGCCACTCTTGCTTCCACTTTGAGTGAATAATTTCAAGGGACGATAGGCCTAAATTACTTAGTAAATATCAGCGAGGGCGGAAAGCTCCTCTGGGCAAAAAATAATCTGCCTGTGGATACTACCCCTGGACACTGGAAAGATACTGGAGACGGTCAAGGCATTGTCCCACAAGGCATACCAAGCAGACCAGCATCGGCAACCACCAACAATGAACCATTCATAAGGGCAACGTTAAACGATTCGGAAGACCAAGACAACGCCGCGACGCACTATGCGGGGCGGTCCACTGGGGAACACGGATGGTCGGGGTATTGGCGCCGGCATTTCACGCCCCGAGGAATAATGGAAAGATTGTTGCGGAAGACGGTCAAGAGAAATACTTGGATATACGTGTCGGTAAGCATTTAGCCTCCCCCTTCTAAAGAATCGGTCTCTGAAACTATACCAGGACAGAAACTGTGAGTCCTACAGTTTGATGTGCAGCGGAAGAATCTCACACGTGGCGCACCTTTATACTATACAAAGTCAACATGTTGATCGGTATCAAAGGTGGGCCATTTGATGATAGAGCACTTCACACGCATCCTTCCAGAGACAGGAGCCTTTCAACATTCATCTTTCATCTCTGGGGGAATGGTAACATCAGCCGGGCTAATTTCAGTGAAACAAGGAGTTATCCATACGCTGTCACCACTATCGGGCCACTACAGGTGAGTAGGCCGGTCGTTGATCCGGCAGTGAATACCATAACCTGATTGTATACGAAGGACATCCATCGACGTGAGTGTAGACGAGTTGTATACACCCTCGAATTCACGCGAATCCTCGCAGCACTTTCATAAATTCATCGACGTACTGACTGAAAGAGGTGTTGATATGCGGAAGGTGCGAACAAGCAAGGCGGAGGCGGCGCTATGGGGGTGCGTAGCCAGCTCAGAAGTCCTGGCGTCAACTCATAAGGTATTCAGCATCGAACACTTGACAAAAATCAAGAAAGGGTGGATTACGCCGCCCTCCGGAAAGAAAACCGTTAAGAAAGCGGCTCATAAGGCCAATACATTTGCGAAGGAAATTCCGGAGGAGGCGTCGACATGGAAAAGAGAAATCCTGACAGGTCGGAAATCATCGCAAAGACAAACTGACGTCGTACCAGAAAACGACGGCAAAGCGACATCCACTTCCGGCATCGAGGAAAAGACCACAGAGAAACCACTGCCCTCCATTGCTGCAGCGACATGAGATGCAGCCCTTGCGAATCAACTATCCTAGATGTGACGCGACTACGACTTGATATCCACTCCATTCTGGGACCTTACAAGCCTTGATTGCATTCTGACATATATCTGCTGAATTTACGCTCGATCCCAGCGGCTACCGAAATCTGAAATACCAACGGGTAGGCCAGCCTGTTGATGGAAAGTGAATTGATTGTTGATGGGGGGTTGTGGATAATAACCCCACCTTTTCGTCATAATCGTTCCATTCACCATCAACCAAGTCCGCCTCAGGGAATACAGTCCCAGTGGTACCAACGCATTTCCAGGTGCCCTAAGGAACGAAATAACTGATTGACGATGAAAGGTCGATAAATGAACATACACGTGGATCAAATCCAATGAATTCTAGTCCACGACATTCAATCACCAACAGAGGACCGAACTGTCCATTTTCTGCTTTGTAGGGTGTGATTGAAATGGACTCAAACTTGGCTGAACTTTCGCGTCTGCCTGTAGTCACAACAAATCAATTCACTTATTAGGCAAAGATTTTATCGAGAGAGATAAACTTACAGAGACTGCATTTCCACACGAAATGCGCAGTGCTTCCCTTGCCTCCAGTTACTTCTCGCTCTTGCTGGGGAGAAGGTCAGCAGTGCGGCAGGTCTCGAAGATGAGAGCTGCACTGACGATCCTATTCATGGACACGAACTTGGGATGAACTTCATGACAGCTGTTGCATTTCACCTGGATATACGAACAGAGCGTTACAATTCCTATCGTACAATCGTTCAACTGCTCGACTCACCTGGAAGAAGAATTCGAAATCCTTAGTTGCTGGTTCCAAGTCGGTGACATTTTCTAGCTCGGCTTTCATCGACAATTGGAGGCGCTGGTCTGATTTTGAGTGTGAACAATCGACTCTAATGACCTGGTAGGTGCTCACAACCATAGCGATCACAGTCAGCAGTTATCGCCTCAGATGAAAGCTTGGTGAAGTTCAGGATTAGCCCCGATAGAGAAGACGTATTTGTGCTTGTCTGCTATCGCCCTCCTCAATACGCTAATTTTGGACAGCGCGTTCTGCCGCCGCCGAGCTCAACTTTTGCTCAGCTTTGAAGTGAACATGGCACAGTCCCTTGCTCGTTGCCTGTCGCTCTCGAAAACTCTGCGCGCTAGGCATGTTGCAGAGATAGCCTCCCTCAGGTGCTTTAACACCTCCTCGGTTCTCCTCCGACGAAGACCACCCGTAGCGGAACAGGTTGGACGTCGCCGGACAAGTCCTGTTATTGAAGATGACATGGAGGAACTGTGGGACCAACTGGAGGAGCATGGAGAGGTGGAGGATTCCCCGTCAGGTGGACATATTATTATGCAGCAGCAGCGGGAGACGTTGCACTACCTGAGACTCATCGAGCACGAGATGCCTAAACTTGTCGGTACGGCTGGGAACCTACTTCGGATTATTTACTAGTTGCTCATTTAAGTTGCTATAGCATACCGGAAACAATTTGTTCCTCCACCCGCGGAGCATTCCCTAATTGTGCGCTCTGTACACTACCAGGGCGAATCCCATCCAGCCGCGCTCAAGCGTGTCATCGTCGTGCCAGTCGACAAGCTTCCCTTGAAGACTGAAGCAGCCACGCACAAACTCATCCTTCTTGCTGGGCCACGATGGACACCAAACCCTTCTGCTGATGCTGGCGTCAGCGGCCTGGATGACTGGGGCAATGGTTACGTTAAAATTTCGTGCGAGGACTTCCCGGAAGCGTCCATGAACCTGAAGTGGGCGAGCGACACGCTCGACAAGCTTGTTGAGGAGGCTAATGTACGTCTAGTTCTGTATTGGCTGCCTTGATAATACTCGTCACCGACTAATTTGATTTTCAGAACGAGAGAGACGACTTCAGCGACGTACCTATCGATCTGCGTCATCTCTACGCAAAAGCTTTGAAGTCGAAGAAAGGCGACCATCTTCGGAGTCGAGTATTCCACAGGCCATCTATCGCGGATTTCCCGAAGGAATGGCTTCCAGACACCCCTGCTTCGTCATAACCACCAACCTTTGTATCTTTCCGGTGTTTAATTGCATAGATTCTGTCAATCTTTGGTCTCTTTGACTTCATGGAACAAAGAAAGAATAAGCGTGCGTATTCTCGTGCCAGCTGATTTGAATTTAATTATGCCTTCACGTTGGACTTTCCAAGCGCAGTAGTGCATCTCGAATTTGAAGGAATGCTCAGCTGCTGGTGCCACTCTTCTCGCTGGTCTCTCCTACATTAGACTTCATGAGACGATTCCCTCAGAAGTTCGGCATCAGGTGAAGGACCGCAAATCTGGACGTTCAATGCTCCCACTTCCTTTGTTACGAAATAATCCACGGCCACACATGGACTATCAACCGACTTTGTCTCGAACGATCCTAGATGCCAAAGAAGGTCTGTGAAATATAGAGAGCGCTTGGTTGAGCCCTCACCCATTTTTCCACACCTTGACGGTGTCGCTTCATCACTTCCTGTCCGGCTCAGACTTTCATTCCTTTTACTTCCAGCCCTGAGCCGTAATTCACGATGCCGAAAATCCAGTCAACATTCTTTGTCCGTCATACGTTCCAGCCAGCAGCGTTGACTCATTCTTCTCTGGAGGAGATGACACCCGACCATACTATATCCTACACACCGGGACGCAGGAGGATCGCCGCCTTGAAAAATCGATATTCGCCTCTGCTATCACGCAGTCCGGAACAAGAGACGTCGTGGCTGCACGAGGCTCACTGCCGCGCGAGTGGCCGCTATGTCCTCCAACGACCAGAATACGACGTCTTTCAAGCACAGGGCAGAACCATCTATAACACATCTCGACCAATTCGTTATATTCCCCAGTTTCAGCGCGAGCCGGAGCAAGTACTACCGTTGTCACCGTCAGCGTTGGCACATCCGCGACCTCTAGGACGCAGAAGATCTCTGCTTGATGAAACAATACACCAAGCGGAAGGTGGGAAGTCCTTGCACCGTCGATTCTCGTCAACGTTGGACGTTATGCCTGAGGAAGAAAACCTCGAGCCCCTAGAAAGCGACGAAGCGCTGTTTGATGCCGTTGAAGCAATGTTTTCAGAAGCGCAAGAAGATCCAGCAGTAGACGCTGCTGTATCGGATGTATCGGGTGTATCGACGCCCTCTCTAACGTGGACCTATTCATCCTTCGAAATGAAGGAGCCGGCATCTGATGACCTGGTGGATCCTGTGGACGAATATCCGGACATTTTCTCGAAATACGAGACAATGGACCAGCTGTTTGATATGTACATTAACACGGCCGAGTGCCAGGATTTTTGACTGTCTGTATTATTATTCGTTCGTTCTTTCGCGTGGGGCCGCAATGATCACATTTTCGAATCGCAACACGGGCTGTCTGCCGCACGACTTGCGCATGGCGGACAGCGGTGAGCAGACCGGACTGGGTGGGCCCTTTGACGAGCGCCAACATGGAGCGACGCCCCTCAAGAACGCGATTCTACCTGGTGAGTGGCGGGAAGCGAGGAGAATCTGAGAGGGCTGATGATGATCAGGGTCTGCTGTTGCCGAAACCGAAATTGGAGGGGGCCCTTGCCACCGCGACCAAACAAGAACAACATCGCCCGACTTCTTTCCTCCCCCTCCGTCCTGTTCAACCCCAAAAGTATTTTTTCTTTTTCCTCCTCCCTCCTCCCCCTCACGACCCTGCCCAGATGACGGACTCCTACACCTCCTCACGCAACGGTGACCTCGTGTCCAACGGCCTTTCCAACGGCTCCAGCCCGTCGCTTGTGCCAAATGCCCAGACCGCTGGCATTTCCAGCGTCATTCGCAAAAAGCTCATGGGCTACGTCGGTTTCGCCAACCTCCCCAACCAGGTCCACAGGAAGAGTGTCAGGAAGGGCTTCCAGTTCACCGCCATGGTCGTCGGTCAGTCGTCTCTATCCCCCCTGTGCCGTTGACGTGTTTCTCACCCGCAGTGCAGGAGAGTCCGGCCTTGGGAAGTCGACTCTGATCAACACCCTCTTCAACACCACTCTCTACCCGCAGAAGGAGCCCCTCCCTCCTGCAGCGGAGCGGCCGAAGACCGTTGCCATTGAGAGTATCGGCGCTGGTAACTATTTTTAAACAGCGCCCCCGAGCATACGTAGGCCCTTACCGCTTCGTTTACGTATAGATATCGAGGAAAACGGTGTCCGACTTCATTTAACAGTCGTCGACACGCCTGGTTTCGGTGATTTCGTCAACAACGACGACAGGTAAGCTCTTGCTGTGGAGCCCCTACGCGTCGCATGCTGATTGTGCGCCGCGAACAGCTGGAAACCCATTGTTGAGAACATTGAATCTCGCTTCGACTCGTATCTTGAGCAAGAAAACCGCGTCAACAGGACGAAGATTGTCGACAATCGCGTCCACGCGTGCCTGTACTTCATTCAACCGACAGGACACTCGTGCGTCCTTAATACGTGTCAACAGGCGTCGTTTCGCTAATACCCTTTATAGGCTCAAGCAGCTTGATATCGAATTCATGCGTAGGCTGCACACTAAAGTCAACCTTATCCCCATCATTGCCAAGTCCGACACTCTGACGGATGAGGAGGTTACCGAGTTCAAGGAGAGAGTATGTCCCTTTCGTGACCTTCCATTGCTGCCCACAGTCTCACGGTTGTTCGCAGATCTTGGCTGACATTGCGCACCACAATATCCATATCTTCCAAGCACCTACTTACGAGAACGAGGATGAGGAGACCATTGCTGAGGCGGAGGAGATTGCCAGCAAGATTCCTTTTGCCGTTGTAGGTTCAGACAAGATCGTGGTCACGCCCGACGGTCGTGAGGTCCGTGGTCGTGTATACCCTTGGGGTGTTGTGGAGGTCGACAATGAGGAGCATTGTGACTTTGTCAAGCTTCGTCAAATGCTTGTTCGTACGTACATGGAGGAACTCAGGGAGTACACGAACGATGTTCTGTACGAGAACTGGCGCACGGAGAAGCTCCTCAGCATGGGTGTGGCCCAGGATTCATCCGTGTTCAAGGAGATCAAGTAAGTTGCTAGGTCTATTCTTTCTCGTTATCTCAGATCTGACCTTTCACTCTCAAGCCCTGCTGCGAGATTGCAGGAAGAGCGTGTCCTTCATGAGGCCAAACTTGCCAAGATGGAGGCCGAGATGAAGATGGTGTTCCAGCAGAAGGTGCAGGAGAAGGAAGCGAAGCTCAAGCAGTCTGAAGAGGAGCTGTATGCTCGCCACAAGGAAATGAAGGATGCTCTTGACAAGCAACGTCTTGACCTTGAGGATAAGAAGAGGAAGATCGAGAGTGGTCGTCCTTTGACACCTGAGAAGTCTTCTGTACGTCATAACCTTTGTGAAGCGTGCACTGTGCTCACTGTCTTTCATTACAGACCACGAGGAAGAAAGGTTTCCTCCGCACGTAGAGCGTATTCTTCTTCGAAAATATGGAGACTCTTTATGTTTTTTTTTGACTCGCTGCCACCCCCTATCGTCTATCGACTGTTCTCCTTGTACACCATCTCATTCGAATTTCCCCGGTCTATTCACTCCTTATCTTGGTTCTTGCGAACGCGTGCACGCTCTTTTCATAGGATATCCCCTCTACTGCTCATCACGTTTAGTACAGATTCTGTTACCCTCTCCTTATTCTCTATGCGGAATAACCTGTCGTAGCGGACCTTTTTTGATCACAATATACCATGGTTCTGCGCAGCTACTGGAAGATGCGAGGAGTTTTTTTTTTCTGAGGTAGCATGAGTGGGGACACCAGCTAGATCCAGCATCAACAACTACAAACTTCTTTGTATCTCATCGGCGTCATCGCTGAAACCCTGATCTTCGTTCCACACCGCTATCATAACCAACTCTTGTCGTCCATATGACCGACATCCAAGCTCTGCTTTCTGCTCTCGACGTGTTCAGCCGCGCACCGGACAAGGCGTCAATAGAAAGAGCAAATTCCTGGCTTCAGGATTTCCAGCACTCAGTAAATTATCTTTCAACTGTGGCCAATCTCGACCGACACCTCTGACGCTGTCCAACAACCCTTGTCCTAGCCTGAAGCATGGTCGACCTGCAACGTCCTCCTGCTATCGCCCGACGCGCCTCCGGCAGCGAAGGTTTTTGCTGCACAAACTTTTCGGACAAAGGTACGTTGTGGCGCTTCCCATTCCTGTTCCCGGTGCCCGTGCTCGACCTTATCTTCGGTCTTCAAGGTGACCTATGATCTAAAACAAGTCGATGCCGTGAACCTCCTTCCCCTCCGCGACACTCTCTTGTCTGCTCTGGAGGCCTATCACGGTGGACCTCGTAACATTATCGTTCAATTGTCTCTTGCAATCGTTGGTCTCGCGATGCAGCTACCGAGCTGGGAGAAGCCAGTGGAGACGTTGATTGAGTCTTTTGGGAGGAACCCTGCCACTGTTCCTACATTGCTAGAATTCCTGACTGTGCTGCCTGAAGAAGTCAACAGCAATATGAGGATTCCTATTACGGTGAGTCCCTCCCGTCTATCGCATATGACGAACCTCACATCAATATAATAGGATCAAGAATTTAAGGATGTGAGTGCGAAGCTGTTGACGAATAACGCTGCGCGAGTGTTGGAGCTTCTGTCTATGTATATCACTGCGAGTGGTGCGTCTAGTCCATTCTTTTCATGGCCGTAACTCACGGGACGCAAAAGGCGTGACATCTGCTGTACAGGCCCAAGTGTTTAATTGCCTGTTCAGTTGGCTATATGCTGGAGAGATCACCATGAAGGACATTGTTGCAACTTCCTTGTTTGCATATGCGTTCGAAGCACTCGCCTCAGACGAACTGTTTGATCCGGCAGTTGACCTCATCTGCCAGATGATCCACGAAACACAGGAGATCGACGACAATATGGACGTCATCCAGCTTATTTTCCCGAGGATCATAGCTCTGAAAGCATATCTTGCTAAAGATAAGGACGATCCGGAGAAGATTAGAGGCTACGCCCGCATCTTTTCGGAGGCTGGAGAGACATATCGTTCGTTGCTCCTGCACCACACGGAGACGTTCTTCCCTCTAGTTGAGGCCATCGGAGAATGTTCAGCCTACTCGGATCTCGACATTGTTCCCATTACGTTCCCCTTCTGGATGCGGCTCGCCCAAATACTTGGGAAGCGGCCCTCGATTTCGCCTCTATTCATCGAAGCCTTCAAATCGCTCATGACCGTTATCATCAACCACTTGCACTTCCCACCGGAACTGAGCAGCTTGAAGGGACAGGAGGCTGATAATTTCCGCGCCTTCCGACATGTGATGGGCGATACTCTCAAGGACTGCTGCTTCGTGCTGCGTACTGAGACCTGTCTCCTGGCCGCATACCAGCAGGTCGCCAGCGCAGTTGCTCGCAACGCTTCATGGCAAGAGATTGAAGCACCTTTGTTTGCTATGCGTTCGATGGGCGCTGAAATCGACCCGGATGACGACAATGCGGTGCCAAAGATCATGGACCTCATTCCAAACCTTCCGAATCATCCCCGCGTGCGGTATGCTGCACTGTTGATCGTCGCCCGCTACACGGAATGGATAAGCGCCCATCCTCAATACATCAGCTTCCAACTCCAGTATATCTCGTCAGGGTTCGAGGATTCAGATCCGGAAGTCTGCGCTGCTGCAGGTCAGGCATTGAAGTATCTGTGCCAGGATTGCAAACAGGTTGGCTATAATTTCTCGATGCTATGCGTTAGTGCTCAAGCTTTTTCGTGTAGCATTTGACCGAGTTCCTACCGACGCTCCATACTTTCTTGAAGAATACGGGGCCGAAGTTGGCCCAGGACGACCGAAGACAGGTCTACGAGGCCATTGCCTACGTCATTTCCGCGAAGCCTATGAACGAGGCTGCGGAATCCCTGAAAGCGTTCTCGTTGGATATTCTTGCTCAAGTTCATGCATTCTCAGTGAAAACAACGCCACCCACTCAGTCAGAGATAGAGGAAGTTGGCAGTAAGTTGTTTTCTTTCTTTCTTTGTACATCTCTCTTAGTCCGATGTACAGACAGTCTCGAGAATTTGGAGGTTATGCTCCATGTCGTGCATGGGTATGGCGAGGATCTACCAGCTGCTTGCCAGAACACCTGCGAAGAGGCATGGGCGATTTTCGACACTTTCCTTTCGAAGTATGGGCTCAACAACGACCTTGCTGAACGTGCCACCCGTGTTCTTCGACGAGGCTTAGACCTCTTCAACAAATCCGCCACTTCCATTGCGCCCTCTGTCCTCGCTAGAATGTCGTTCGCTTTCGAGGGCAGCGGATATCCAAGTTTCTTGTGGATTGCAGGGAAGATCATTGGAAGATTCGGCTACACACAGAACAACGACGTTAGGGGCGCTATCCAGGAGATATATGAACGGAGTACAACGAAGGTTGCTGCCCTTCTGCAGGTCAAGACTCCAGGTGAAATACCAGATGGTGAGCTATTAAATTCACTTGTCTGGCGATTATGGTTCTGATGCTACTTTCAGTCCTCGAGGATTACCTGCAAATGCTCCTCCAGCTAGACACTCTGATGCCCGAGATCTTCTTCACTTCATCTATCTACCCCGTCGCATTCCGTTGTGCCATGGCTGGCCTTACTGTGGTCCATAGTGACATCATCCTCGCATCCTTGGATCTCTTCCGCGACATCGTCACACACGATTGTCTCGAACCCATCACCTCCACGACGCCTCCTAAATATCCCATCTACGCAGCTGCAATTCGTCCGACTTTGGATAAGGAAGGTCCCCAGTTCCTGTCGCTCCTCTTCTCTGGACTTGTTGGCGATTTCCCCGAGGATGCATCCGCGACTGTGGTTTCGATATTTAGGGCTCTTGTCTACCTCTGGAACACGCAGCTCCTTACGTGGTTGCCAGCAGTACTTGAACAGATACCGATGTCCAGTGTCCCCAACGAGGCGAAGGCACAGTTTCTCCAGGAAACGACTGTGTAAGTTGTGCCATTCTTGCGTAGTATTCTCTCAGGTCTAATTCAATCTCTTCAGCGCGGTCAATACGCGGCAATACGATAAGATCAGGTCTGCAGTACTTGGATTCGACAGGGCCGTCAGGAAGACTCGCGACAGACGTAGGAACGGATTGTAATCCAGTGAAGCTCAAATAGGCGATAAAGCAACTCCCAACCACCATCATGGGTTCCTCCATCCCAATTAATTCAAGGTAAAGTACAAGTAAGTTGTAGGACAATTATCACGTCTGTTGTGTTATCGCAATGTCGGAATTAGTTATATAGGTAGAGTAAGAATCCTTTTGTATCCTTCGAATATGTTTTGTTCTTGACATGATCCCTTCGCTTCGATCTCAACTTGGATAAGATTACGTAGGCTTATCCTCTTGGTATGTCGTCATCCTATTTGTCTCCTCTTCCAATAGCACTGGGAGCAAACACACCGGCACGGCCAAGGCTCTAGCTCAGTGCTGTCACCACAAGAGAAATTTCCAGCGTCCCGAGTCCGCAACAACTATGCTCCGCCAGGCTAGCCAGTCGATATTGTCCAAAGGTACGCCGACGGAAGGCGCGTTCTTTTCACGTTCGTGATACTCACCTCTCCGTTCGTGGTATTCGAACCTTAGGGCGCCGGACGTTCTCGCAATCTGCGACTCGTAGAAGCTATGCGGACACTATTCAGAACCTGCTCATCCACAAGGACACGAAGGTCCTGTGTCAAGGGCTTACGGGGAAGACTGTACGTCGACGGTTGCTCAAGAATTTGGGCTTCGCTGATTTTTGGGTGGTTTATAGGGTACTTTCCATGTAAGAGAAGCGCTGGACTACGGGACGAACATGGTCGGCGGCGTGTCGCCCAACAAAGCCGGTCAGATACATCTTGGTCTCCCTATTTTCGGGAGTGTACGAGAGGTGCGTCTCTTCCCGCCTAGCCACCCGCCTTTGGCCTCTAACGTATGGCTATGGCTGTGACAGGCAGTAGCCGCCACGAAACCCGACGCAACCGTCCTGTACGTGCCCCCGCCAACGGCAGCCGACGCGATCATCGAGGCTATTGAGAACGAGATTGGGCTCATTGTGTGCATTACGGAGGGGATCCCTCAGTCGGATGAGATTCGCGTTCGTCGCTCGTTTCTGTTGACGGATAGCATCCGCTTACGGTTTGGAACAGGTGATGAACGCGCTGAAGAGCCAGTCAAAGTCACGGCTTGTCGGTCCCAACTGTCCTGGCGTTATCAACCCTCTAGGGTGTAAAATGGGAATCCAGCCAGGACATATACACAAACCTGGACGGATCGGTGCGTCCCTCCTCCGCTCCTATTCCAAGTGGCGGGTCCTCATTCGCTCCCCTCTTGTGCTTGTGTGTTATGGCACTGAATAGGCATCGTCTCGCGGTCCGGGACGCTAACGTACGAGGCCGTGGCGCAGACGACGGACGTGGGCCTCGGTCAGTCGCTATGCATCGGCATTGGGGGTGACCCGTTCCCCGGTACGCAACACATCGACGTCATCAAGGTTTTCCTCGAGGACCCTAATACGGAAGGTACGTGCGCTTCAAACTTTCATCCAACCGCGTTATTTGAGTTTGAGCGAGTTCTGATGCGCATACTTTTTTTGTGTGTAGGTATTGTCATCATCGGGGGAGATCGGTGGGTCGATGGAGGAGGAGGCTGCTGAGTACCTGGAGAAGTATAACAAGAGCCGGCCGAATCCTAAGCCGGTGGTTGGATTCATCGCTGGACGCACGGCGCCACCAGGGCGTCGTATGGGACACGCTGGGGCTATCATCTCCGGCGGGAAAGGTGCGTCAGTCTTCTGCGCTGCTTGGAGTGTGTGCTGACGAGGTGTGGTGTCACAGGTGCTGCTGGAGACAAGGTGAAGGCGCTGGAGCAGGCGGGCGTCGTCGTCACTGACAGCCCAGCTAAAATTGGGTCAGAGATGCTTAAAGTCAGTTTCTCATTTCCTTACATTCGATTCAACGCTGACCTGTTTCCGTTCGTCTTCAGGCAATGCAAGCCGCTGGCCTTGTCTGAACACTGTTGTCGTTGTCGTTGTAGAGGACTGCTCTTCGCCTATAGACCGGATACCAAATTTATGGATACATGCTTTACATAATAGAAATATCCCTATTTCCCAACCGAGTGCGATTAGATCAATGCATGTTCCCTCCTAAGAGTTCCTCTCCAACCTATTTTACACTTGAACAATCCACGAAAAATGACGACGCAGTATGAACCCTCGGCGTACTTCCACAGCGCCGCAGCCTACCTCTCGTCCGCCTCCTCCCTCAAACAAGTGTCCTCGTCTACGAAACTCGAGGTCCGCTCCCCCTGCGCCATGCCAAGGCCCTTCTGTCATATCCTCTTTTAACCACCCATAATTGGACAGCTGTACGGCCTGTTCAAGCACCTCACCGTCGCGCCCAAGCCGGACGTCTCGCGGCCGTCGATCTTTGACATGGTCGGGAGAGCCAAGTGGGATGCGTGGGATGGGGCGGGGAAGAAGGTATGGTGTGGACGGGGAAGGGAGGGAGGAGGCGGAGAGGAGGTATTTGGAAATTGCGAGGGGGTTGGGGTGGAGTGAGGGTAGTGTCGTTGAGAAGACGGAGATGGGGGAGGAGGGGGATATCGTGGGACGATGAGGACTCGGGATCAAGGAGGGGCGGTGGTGGGTTGGGCTTGGCTGTGAGCACCATGGCTGCACCTCCTCTCCCCAGGCGGCAGATTTCAGTATACACGGACTAGCGCTGTCGAACGACGTTTTTGGTCTGACGGCGCTTTTGGATGGGGAGCCGGAGATCGACGTGAATGCTTTGGATGAGTATGTGAGTTCTGCAGACTTTTTCAATCTATTCAGTGTCCAGCAGGTTAACCTGACACGCTTGTTTACACTAGGGATACGCGCCGATTCACCTGGCATGCGATAGGGGACACATAGACATCGTACAGATCTTATTGAGGCGTGGGGCGGACCGGAATATCAAGGTGACTATGCTCTGTGCTCTATTTCCTCGGACTCAATGCATATGTCTGGTAGGACCCCGACGGCCTCACTCCGTTGGAGCTTGCTCAAGAGGCGGGACGCGTCGAGATTGAAAAGATACTCGTGTCTGATCCTTGAGTACTATCGTACACGTATCGAATAGACGAAGGTGAATAATGGTCGTGGGTGTGCCCTCCGGGTCATGGAGGCTATGACGATGCTGGTGGTGTAGGTGCCTTGGGTGTTTTGACCTTGAGGACAGGGTGTTGTGGTCGGATTGACGAAGAGAATGGAGAGTCTTTTGCAAGAATGCCTCCCTAGAATTAACGCGGTCAGTGACGGGCAAAAAGAGTGAAGGAGACCACTACGCACCAGCTCTAGCAATCTGGTGACGGACTTGCTGGGGACAGCACCAACGCTGAGCCAGTAGCGAATTCTGTCGACGCTCCACCTCACGACGCGGGGGTTCCGTTCGTCAAAGGCATGGGGGTCGTAGATACCGAGGAGTTCTGCAGGTTTAGCGTCGCGACGGAGCTTGCTGTTGATAGCGACGATGTGGAAGAGCTTCCTGTGGGCCTGGCCGTGCATTGCCATGCGAATGCGGACGGGCATGGTGGCGGGGAGAATGAAAAAGGGACGGGCCGGGATGACCGCGGTGTTTAATTTGCGGGTGTTTGGCAGTTACTAGGGAGAGAATTGCATTTTGGAGGATCAACCTTCTCCTTGTCCACCGCTCTCTCTCCAAGACTCCTTGAAGGCGTCGCGTCTGCCAGAACTCGGTCAGTCCCCCCACTGCACGCTTGGATCATGTTCTCCTCCCGCAAGCAACTCGTCCCTCTTTTCGTCTACCTCTCCCTCCTCCTCGCCTCTCCTCTCTCCTCTCTCTCTGCCCATCGTTCGGCACCTATGGAGGCTGCTAGAGCACTAGCATATTGCGTTTCCCTCGCTCGCGTTCTGTCCTGCGCT
>JANKHO010000675.1:0-17383 GCA_027627235.1 Agrocybe chaxingu | reverse complement strand
ANTTCANNNTNNANCNNNNTANNCNTNNNNGNNACATGTAATGACCTGAACAGGAGGGGGGACTTGGCCTCAGCATGCTCTTGTGCTGTGCCCCTACACATCATCTGGTTGTCCCCAATTTACTGGAANGTGCCTTGGTCTTGACAGGGGAGAGACAAGAACAGTCATCCTGGCCAAGGCCCAGGAGACAGGAGGATGAACACNGAGCAAGGGGNTGTCAAGGTTGAGATTCAAGCTGGGGAATCCAGTACACTACCTAGGTACTTATACTACTGAGGACAATGGAGAAGATCTAGGTTATGTAATGAATGCCAGCANNACAATGANNNATAGAACAATGNGAACAATAATGAATNGAANANTGAANNNNATACCCNTTGANGAACCAGNACAATGGAACAATGGAACAATGNACAATGGNNNNATGGAANNNNGGACAATGGGTTCAGGAATGGGATGTGACAGTCCACATCTGTGCACACACCTGCCTCCTACGTCCCACCCTCTGTCAACCATATCCCCTCGTACTCAGCTGAACCACACGACCACGAGCAGCGGATCGCGATGGCAAGAATGAAGACAGGCATAAATCGATCCTTTTCCTTTTCCTTTTCCTTTCTGCGCTGTTTTTCCTCCTCTTTCCTTCGTTCTTCCTCTTCTGCCCGACGTTCTTCCTCCTCAATCCTTCAGCGCTCCTCTTCCTTTGCCGCTTTCTTCTTCTTCTTCTTCGAATCTGTTTTTGGCTCCAGCAGCGGCATCATCTCCATCCTCCTCATTGTCTTCTGCGTTCGCCGCTGGCTGAGGTACTTGAAGAGGTAGTTTGTTCGTCTGCTGCTGATGCCTTCTTCGCGACAGCCTGGGCCTTTTTCTTCGCCTGCAAAGTCAACCAGATGAATTCCGCTCATCTGTGAAGGATTAACGAGTGAATAAAACCTTTTCGCGCTCTTTCTTGAGCTTCTCTTTTTCTTTTTCTTTTGGAAAGAATCTTTGCCCCTGATTCTTCTGGCTCTTCATCGTCCCCTTCCCTGGTGGCCGTTGGAGCTGGGTTTGGGGCGGCAAAGGAAGGTGCACCGGATTCAGCTGGGACCGCAGCTGCACATTTTATGAGATGAGATCCCCGGTCTGGATATGTGCATAGACGTACTTTGTTCTTGGGCCTTCTCTTCCTCGTCAAGCTCTACTTTCTCTTTCTTTCCCTTACCCTTCTTTCCCTTGCCCTTCTTGCCCTTCACCGGGCCCCATTCTTCATCAGCCAAGTCCTCAGCTGTAACTTCTAGAGGCGTTTTAGACTCGATCGATCTAGCAGGTTCGCCGGTCACTTCAGCCAAATCTTCTCGAAGTCATTGGCGGTGACCTTCGACTTTTTCTTCTTCGACTTGGCAGTTGCAGCTGAAGAGCTGATTAACGACTGCAGCTCCGGAGTAAGATTAGGGAACATGCGTCCGAGGAAAGATGACATACCATCAAACCGCCTCCATCCTCGTCACCCACAGGGGTTTCATCCATCTCAAGGGCAGAAAACCCGGTCGCCTTGGGCTTCTTCGCAAAGACATTCTCATCTTCAGATCCGTTGGCGGCATCGGCATGGTTCTCATTGGGCGCGACTGCTTCGCCTGCTTTATCCCTAACGATCATACAAAATACTTGAGCATTTAATCTCGCGCGAAATGCAGAAGACATACCAAAAGTCGTCATCACCCTTCTTTCCCTTCTTTCCCTTGTTTTTTGGCGCCATAATATTAGATTCGGAATGTAAATCAGACAAGGTATCGTGAGCGATAGCCAAAGAGAAATAAGTCTTCGGGTTGGTCAATTAGAGTCAGAACGAGTGGCGGTCACTAAACTGACCATGGTCGCCGTAACTCCGCGTGACATCAGACAAGTCTCGACTTCAACGCAACCACCATGGGGCTCCTAACAATCATTCGCAAAAACCGCCAGAAGGAGAAGGAGATGCGCTTGCTCTTTCTGTAAGCCATACCCGTAGCACCAGAGATATTCTCTGATCGCTCTCAGTGGCCTCGATAACGCGGGCAAGACCACAATCCTCAAAAAGCTAAACGGAGAGGACATATCCAGCATCAGCCCAACATTGGGATTCAACATAAAGACCTTCGTTCATGCAAAGTGAGTGCCTCCTTTTGGAATCCGCCGCATCATCTAGCTTACTTGCCTGTCTCTTGGAAGGTACACCTTAAATATCTGTCCGTGTCTTTTTCGGCTCACCAACTGCCCTAACAACTTTCGTTCGCTCCTCCACCGCTAATATTCGATTGACATTCTCAGGGGACGTTGGGGGCCAAAGAAGTCTGCGACCATATTGGAGAAACTATTTCGAGCAAACGGACGCCCTCGTATGGGTCGTTGATTCTGGAGACAGAATGCGCATGGAGGACTGTAAGAAGGAGCTCCATAGTCTGCTGACAGAAGACGTGAGGAACATCCACTGCCTCTTTCCGCTTGACCCATACCTTACATGCTTCTTACTCTCTATCACGGTTATCACGTCTCGATTCTTAGCGTTTAGCTGGCGCGTCGTTACTCGTTTTTGCCAACAAGCAGGATTTGCAAGGTTCGATGACTGACGGAGAAATTCGAGACGTAAGACCCTCTTTTTCTATCCCTATTTTCCAACTCTGAGCATCATCCGGCTTTTTCAATCCCTCGTCCAGGCTTTAGACCTCAGTTCCATCACCACACATCACTGGAAGATTTGGCCGTGTAGCGCAGTGACAGGAAATAACCTAGTGTCAGGATTGGACTGGGTCGTGAACGACGTGGCTGGACGGCTCTATTACAACATGGTCTCACAAGACCAGCAGCCTCCACAAGCTCTACCTGTGACTTTAAAATGACACGATGTTCTTTCCCGCCCGTTTTTCTGCGCCATCCTTCTGGAACGACCTTCTGAAATGGGACAACCCAGCGCGCCAAACAAGGTCTGTCCGGGACCTCGTCCATCAAGTCATTCCGCTCCAATTTTCCTACCGCCGCTTCTATCACTGCCGCAGGGAACCCTCGAACGCCCTCTTCGTCACATCGGCGAATCACCCGGACAGTTCTTGTTCTCGCTCTCTTCCAGCGTTCAATTTGTTTGCGCCGGCGGCACGTTTGCGATTCAGACAGCAAACTCAAGCCGTTTTACGTTCCAGCCAGCGTCGATGTTGAGACCTCGTCACACCACTTCCGCTGGTTTCGCGAACAACGATAGATTCCGATCGGATTCAGCAACGAGCGCCGCATCCGTCTAGCTTTTCCCGACCACAGAATGTTTAATCCATCTTCAGATTTTGTGTGGATTGTAATAGAATGCACAATTTGACAGTGCTACATGTCCTGTCTGTCAATAACGCCTTGATTCAAGCCCTTGCACATACGGACGCCAATTTTCGACGGGTCAAATGTACAGCACCGCAATTGGACGTATCTTGCCACGGACCTTGAAAGCTTAACCTAAGCATCCAACCTTAGGCGTCAGTATGTTTCTAGCCAAATCTCTTCTTTTACTTGCAAACTTACTCAAATGTTGACGCCTCTTAGCCTATCGACCATAGCACACTTTTTCCGTGAAATAACCTCCCGCACCCCGTTAAACGAGGGCTCCGACTGTGAAAGCAGATATCTCGCTCGGCGCTTTCCTTTTCGCGTGCGTTCCGATCTCTTTTAGTAAACGCCTCTCTATTATCCTTGATCACACAGGCATCTAATCTTGCCGTGTTGTTTTTTCCCATGTCGAAAGTTCCTGTCGCTGGTATGCCGCGCAACAACAGTTTAACTATGGACCCTCGATGGGCTGCCGATGGACGAGATCCCAGCCTTCTGCGCTCCAAGGATCTTGAGTTCGTGGTTGACAGAAAATGCATGATTGCCTCGGTCTCTCTTCTTCGGCATGAGCCTTATTTTACGGTAAGCGCTCGGATTTAACTGTCGGACAGAAATTTAATCTCACCGACAGTGTTCAAACCTAGGGTTGCGATTTGACTTGCTTGATCTCGCCTTCTGGTACTTTGCAGAGCGGCTTGCGCTTACGAACATTGCTATGCCTTATGGGCTGTATCACAGTGCTGGTCGCTTGAATCGGAAACAGAGACAAAGCTCAAAACGCGAAGCGCGTCTCAACGTCTCAGATTATGGGTCTAGCTGGCAGGGCTCCTCGAAACAGTCGCAAAAATGTGTGACTAGTAGGCGCCTTGTCTATGTTTGATGACCAATCCTCGGCCGACATTGCGGACTGCGAGGAGTGGAAAGTGGTTATTCGCAAAGGCACTCTACTATATGGAGTCCTGCGGCGGCGTTTATGCCCCCATTCCTCTGGGTCAGCGGCTAACGGCGGGCCGTTGAGCAGTCCGCCAGCGCCGGCTTTGGTGTATGTCTGTTGCACACCACAATGCCATCCTCACACGGCTAGCTGATTTCTCTTTCCGTTTGACCCCAGGCAGAAGAGTGAAACTTTTATTTGGCCTCTGGTCGTGCACGAAGGCTCGTTTACGAGACCAGACATCCAGTGGGGGAAGGCCTTCCCTCTTGATACTAAGCGACGACGTCGACCCACCACGCTGAAGATATTTATGCCGAGGATATCATATGCAATAAGTGTGAAGGTAGAAAAACCGAGGAAGCGATGACAGTTCCTGCAGACCGTGTAGTTGCGGTCTGCAGAGGCCAATCGCACATGGCAGCGCAGGGTCACACTTGGGCATGCAAGGGCCTCGGTGTCGTCATACTTCATCGTCCGACTGGCGAAAGTGGGACGCGAGTAGATACGGCCGCATCTCAAGTTCAAGGCGACAACATAACAACATCCCGCGGCCAATTTTCCAGCATCGCGGAGTTCGTGGGGTGACAGATCTCGCTGGGACATCTCCACGTTTACCGCGAGACGAAGTCGGAAATAGCTCGCGTCGCATTTCTTTCCTCGCCGTATTTCGACGAAACGCGATCTCTCAGCAGAACTAAAGCTACCGCCAGTGGGAAGGCCGAAACATTGTAATCTTATCCGCCTTGCAATTTTGCCTCGTTGGAGAGTTCATGAGACGGGTTGAACAATTCTGGTGGCGGAATCCTTCAACAAGCGTTACACGTTCACGGCAGTGGTAACTCGAGCAAGCATGCTCATCTGCAAGCTTAAGACCGTGTCAAGACGAAACAGCTGCTCAGTCCACGAGTGGAGGCTTCTGCGGTGGCCGAACGAGTATCGTCGTTGGGAACGACTATGCATTGCCGCGCACTCTAAGCGGCATAAGGTTGGAAAGAGGAAGCGCGTCGGGGAAAGAGCATGCAAGAGCAAGCGAATTGGATCTGGAGTGGCTTCGGGCGAGCAAGGTTTGTGTCTGTTATTTCTGGAACGACGGGGAGGAGTCAAAAGTTTTATCGAGATCGGTGGTGGACTTTGGTGAGAAGATTATGGTGTTTTTTAAGATCTGATTCAGGCGTGGAACCTCTGTGGTCGGGGTATCCCATGATGTTTTTTGGTGGGTAAGTGGACTGAATCCGACGTGGAATCTCGGATTCTGATTGGCGTCGTGGGTGTAGGTTCGCTATCTGGCTGGAGGCCACGTGGAAGTAATTGTGAGACGAATGTGCAGATTTCCTTCCTTGAGGCTAATCTAGTTGTTGGACGCCAGCTATGGCCGCCAAGAAGGAATAGAGTAGCAGCCCGATGGGTTCTGGAGGCGACTCTCGCTTTCCATCCTTCGTATTACGCCGTGCTGTTGGAAGCTGGGGCTGGGGATCTGGAAATTCTGTGTTCTGTGCTGAGAGAGAGTGATGTGATCAGGGTTCCACTGGTGAGTACAGCTTCCCTCTTGGGGTACACATCAAGATGACCCATATCGAGAATTGAGAAACGACCCTGTAGCGCGATGGACACGCTTTCATCCATTTCCAATTCCGTCGCGCATGATTCATCTGACTGCTTTTGCGAATCCTCCCTTTTGGTTTCGAGAGAGATTTATCGACCAAATTGCCGATCTTCGTCCTCAGCATGTCCATTTTCATCCGTCGCGCCTTCAGCTCCCAGCATATAAGGCCCACTTGTTTTCGAGGCTTCTCAGTCCTCATTCCTCGTCGCCCTCTACTTCCTTTCCCCTCAAAGCAGCCCCCATTTCGCTGTTGAAATGCCTTCCCCGCACTCTCAGGCTTGCGTCCAGTTCCCTTCTTCATCGAAAAGGGCCTTGCAATCGTCATCGCTGTTCTCTCTATCAACCATAAGGCCGAAGTCGTGGATCGTCTCCTTCGGTGACTATCCTCTGCTCACCCCTTGGCCCTTGGCTGATTATGATCCTTGCTGTGTAGCGCGTTCATCAATTCTTTCCGTCCTCGAAGACGCGATTTCTGTCGGCCACTTGACAATCTCCGATTCCGAAGGGACGCACTATTATGGGAAGTACCAGAAGGGTTGCAATGACGTCCACCTCAACATCGTCAACGATGACTTCTGGTTCCGTATATTGCTGTAAGTCTTCCATCAATCTTCATGGTTCGTGACCTTCTCTCTCTAACTTAATTATCTTAATAGCTCCGGTGACTTAGGATGTAAGGGATTCCCGCTATTCTGCGCGCGCTATTGTTGACGTATGTCTTGTGCAGTCAGTGAAGCTTATATGATTGGAGATGTTGAGGTCTCTTCTCTCAAGGGAGCTATGGACGTGAGTCCTCTGCCATCACGACTCTTGCCCGACATCTGATCAACACTACCTCGTATAGCTGTGGCTTCAAAATCAAACCGGCATGGAGAGCACAATGTCATCGACAGTTGCCAAAATATCATCAGCTTTCACCGCATTATACAACAGTTTCCTTGGCCAAACACGTTCCCAGGCACGTCTGAACGCCATTGCGAGCTACGACCAGTCCAACGAGCTGTTCAAGGTATGGTCGATTTCTGTGCCATCTTGGGTCTCTTTGATCAAATCTATTATCTCTAGGCATTCCTTAGCAAAGAGATGATGTACTCATGTGCCCTTTGGGGCGAAGCAGAGGGAGGCGTTCGAGGTGACCTGGAAATGGGCCCCAGTCCAGGAGATTTAGAGGCGGCCCAGCTTCGCAAGATTCATCATGTCCTTCGGGCTGCACGCGTCAGACCAGGCCATCGAATTCTCGAATTCGGCAGCGGCTGGGGAGGTCTCGCCATAGAGGTCAGTGCACTCTACACGGACGCAGAGGCGACATTGACCTCAAATTGCTACTCAGGCCGCGAAATCCTTCGGCTGCGAAGTTGACACCTTGACGCTATCCATAGAGCAGAAAATGCTCGCGGAGGAACGAATCAAAGAGGCAGGCCTGGAGAGCCGAGTTCGTGTCCATTTGCTCGATTATCGGGAAATCCCTGCCGAGTTCGAGAAAGCATTCGACGCATTCGTCAGCGTGGAAATGTTAGAGGTATGCTCAACATTCTTTCCCCTGATGTTATGATACTGACGGATTGATTCACTAGCACGTCGGTGCAAAATACTACAACCTTTACTTCAAATTGGTCGATTTTGCCCTCAAGTCTAGAAATGCCACGGCAGTTGTGACCGCTTCTACTTTCCCGGAGTCCAAATTCTCTAGTTATCAGTAAGGCATTTCTTGATGATTTAATGATACATTTACCTATTTCTGCTTTAGAGCCGAAGACTTCATGCGAAAGTACATGTGGCCGAATTCTTGCCTGCCGAGTGCGACTGCCCTCATCACTGCCGCACAAACATCGTCACAGGGGCGCTTTACCCTCGAAGGCGTGGAGAATCATGCAGCTCGTGAGTAGACGGGATTTCTAGGCATCATTTGGTGTCTGACGCCTATCGTTAGATTATCCTCGAACCCTTCGCGAATGGGGAAGGCGGTTAGAAGCAAACCTCACCCAGGACTTGATAACAAAGGACTATCCTAGTTTGCGCAACTCCTCCGACTACGAAGTCTTCAAGCGGAAGTGGCAATATCTATTTGCATACGCTGGTGCCGGTTTTGCCCAAGGATACATCACGTGTCATATGATTACTTTCATCCGCGAAGTCAGTGCACATTTCTTTCGTCGCAGCGGACGTTGGCTAACACTGCTTCTCCAGAGTGATACTCCAGTATTGCGATGCGACTGATACAACTTCATTTCCTCCCCTCCACAAGCACTCAACTCACCTCCCCCCCCAAAAAAAAAGGAAAAGGAGAAGACAACCGCCCGACTGTATCATTATTGCTATCTCAGGCTTGGACTCCCGCTAGACAAGTACATAGAATATTTATTCATCCAACAGGAAGGAACTGCACTCTAGACATACATGTATCACAATTATAAGCAATGACTATATCTTTCCACACTGCCTTCCCATGATATGGAACAACTCCATTGTCTTGACACAGTCCTCCTTAGCTGAGCCTTGCACAACATCGACAGACGGGCATTTCGTGAAACTGAAGAGGTAGTCTCGAAGATACTCAACAAAAAAAGTGACTGGTAGCCTGAAACATTTCCAGCTCAATGTAAGACGGCGAAGTGCGCCGCATAAAAGTCTATCACAATCTTTTTATGGCAAGAATCGCAGGCAAATTACTTATGTGCTGACGCCTTGTAGAGAGAAAAGCAGTCTTTTCATTAAATTCGTCAAGGTCATACACCATTCTAAAGGAAAAACGACTGATTGTGCGATGTGACAGACAGATAGAATATACATAATGTGTAGATATCTAGAAAAAAGAGAGGATATATAGAGGTTACGACACAGCAATACTGGAAAAATTACCATTTAGAGATAGAAACGGAGGAACACACTTATTAAGGTGGCAAACGTGTAGGATCCAACTTAGCAATCCACGATTGTAGTTCCTTTAGGTTGGGAGCCGCAAGGGCATGAGAGTTGGAAGAAGTAAATAGAGTAAATGCAAATGGTTTCTATGGAACTATTAGTAAATGCATTGTAACCCGAAACCAAGTACTCACCCCGAGTAGCGATTCCTTGTGCGGATCACTTTCCACATTAACACCGGTTAGGCTAATGATACCTGTTTCCTCAAGCTCATTTGAATGAGCAAAGACATGAAGATAGGGCCTGAGAAACAATATCAGATGGATCGGTGACAATACCATTGTCATTGTTACCTCTTCAGAACGAACCACCTTCGTTCCCAGATGTCCTGACTTGCATTTGTAAGGATCATCAGGTGGCCTTTCTTGGTCGCGCTGTCGCTGTGCATCAACTCGATGTTAGGAGGTGTACACAGCAAGAAAAAGTTGACGGCACCTCCGCGGTACAATTTTAGTTTCAGATATCAACTTCAAACCGTCGAGATACCCTGTGTCCGTGCTGTGCTGTGAGGAGCTCATGCTCTCCTCAGCGTCAAGAGGTTCCTGACTAAGGACAATCTAAGAGATCGGCTTCAGTGAGTATGCAACATGGTAACAGAAAAGGAACTGAATCAAGCACCTTTCCACGATGTCCAAATTGCTTTTGCCACAAGGAAAGAGACTTTCGCAGCAGGTCGTCTGTCCGCCACACCAATGTTTCCGGAGCAATGGGTTTCGGGGGAGAAGCGGCCAATATCACCCTTATGGCCTGGACATCGGCGGCACGCCGCTCTATCGTGATCAAGCGCGTATAATCTTCGACGACGGATATTCCGCGAGGTTTCCATACTCCAAGAGTCTCTTCGCCTCTTACATACTTCTCCGAAGTATCAAGTCTCCACAAGTCTCTGGCAGAACGCGTGAGTGGAGGAGATAAGCGCACACTGAAGAGGGTGCTTGTTTTAGAAAGGATCTTGTTCGATCCGAAAAATGTGAAAATCTTCGAAGGAGGTCCAGCATCGCGAGTCTGCATTGCGATTGCAACATCCATGCTGAACTGTATGGGGTCACTGCATGTTTCGACTGCGACTGACCAGGTCAACTGCAGCAATATACGCTGATTCGATGCAGTAACACGGTTGAGCAATACTGAGTCATGAACACTTGAGTCCCAAAGGGCCACTGCAGAAAGAGATCCCGAGCCATCTGGCTTGAACTCGACACTCTGTTCTTTCAGTAGTGGAAGAGTAACCAATGCCGTCGAAGAGGAGTCATGGACGCGCCCTTTTGCATCTAGTAACCGTACATTTCCGATTCGTACTTTCGTGAACTCTTGCCACGGCAATTGGAGGCCAGAATGTGACGACAGCGAAATGACAATGCGCCGCTGCAGGCCTTGATGTAAAGAAAAGATCCCGGGGTCAAGGCTACCCTGGGAGATAACTGGAATGGGAATGTATGACCCATCTGGTCCTAGCTCGCAAACTTGCAACCACGCCACGACATCATGGACTTGTTCTACCACGAAGTCGTTTTCCGAACGGCGCATGGGCGGGAGTGTTGCAGGCCTAGCCTCTGGGAGAGGAGAGCTCGGATTCGGGCGTATGTGTTGTTTCTGTTCTCGCATTTCATCCCACCGTTCCATCCGCTCTAGATAGGTGGGCTTGAGAGCGGCGAAAAACTCGATCGGTGCATAACCTTGCCGGAGGTGGTTCAGGACTTTCGAGGTGGTGACTATAGAAAAGTTGCGCCTGAACTTCAATTCCGATAAGGATGACGAGTCCATATCCAGAGCACTTGATGGGAAAACCTCTTCGGCTACGAGGGAGGGCCCAACAAAAGACGATAAACGGACTTGGAGGTGCACGCCACGGAAGTCATGAGAAGACAACCCTTTGACTTGGTCGATCGTTAGGAAAAAAAGACAACTTGCTGCCGGGTGGCACTGCTCCGGGTGCTGGAGAAGAGGAGCGCGAAGATGGGGATGATCCATTGAGGTATTTGGGAGATAGAACCATACTGACCACCTTGATGTCAACCCGACATGATCCTATGGCCTCGGACGTATATCGACAAAAGATTGGGACAGTCGAGGAGGAAGATAGTTTGCGGGACAGTGTCGCTAGGGAAATGAGAGCATTGCCGATGAAAGAATATTCCGGAGGTGGGGAGTCGAAGAAGGGTTCATCGGACGAGAAATGTTGGGTATAAGATGGTCGATCAATGTATGTGGTCAGGTTGCGCATCCGCTGGAGTTGTTGTTGCATGCGGTCCAATGACCAGACATAGATCGCATTATTCCTCTTATCGAGAACCTTGACTGCCACTGATGGCTGGGTAGAAGATGCGAGGATTGGATCGGCGACGTCGCCGAATTGGTCAAGGCCAGCTATGGTGTCAACAGCAGAGCTTGGAGCAGCAAGCGACCCTCCAGAGGCAATCATGAAATTATATGCCACTTCTTTTCCAAGTTCCTTGCTACCGACCGAGCACATGAGAAAAGCCGCTCGGTACTTAAAAAAAAAATAGGACTGACCTTATGACATTGGCCTCCTTAATTGTGACCGCGTTCGTCAGAATCAACTCCGCCATAGAGAATGCTCGGTGCGCTCTCCACCTGTCCAAAACCTTCCTGATCAACCTCAGCTGGCGGGCTGAGAATACTACAGGCTCAAAGTCCAGCCCAACGACCTCCATGTCCCCTCTGGCCCGAGCTTCAATCAGCCGTTTCATCTGGACCTTAACTAGTCGAAGTTGGTGCTCCATGTGTTCCTTCTCAATCTTCAGGTCCTCCGCCTCAGTGGAGTCGCCACCGATTTCTTGAAGCCTATTCTCGAGTTGATTCTGGACGTCCTTGAGAGAACCATCTACAGCAGGGCTTCCACCCCAGCTTGGGCCAGCGTACAGACTGGTATCGTCCGTGTTAGCTTCGCTTGGCTGCGGTCGACTTGTCTCACTCCAGAGGTCATCGACCTGGCTCATGCTGCTCTCTGGTCTTGACTTTGAGTTGTGGTCGCGCATCGTCTTCACCTTGGTGATCTTCTCGTAGAGTTTATTGAGATCGTCGTCCGGCATGTTGTCAAGGGATGGGTCCAACCCCAGTCGGGCCAATGCTGCTTCTCGCTTGGCGAAATTCCAGTCGACATCGAACTGTTCGTCTGTGGAGGAAGTCGGGGAATCCGGGCGCGGTGAATTTTCGCTGGAGGCTTCTAGTTCACCCGCAGAGACACTGAGATGCATGTTCGACTTCATTGTAGCACGATCGCGTCGTTTGCGGACTTCCTCTGGGTTGTTGAACCTGAAGACATGGTGTTCGCCTGAATCACAAAGTCAACAAGAAGAAAACACGAAAATAAGTCAGGATAGTTTTCCTTCCAAAAAAAGAAAAGAGAAAAGGCGAGGCATCACGAACCGAGAATAATCCGGAATCCAGAACGTAGTTTATAGGGCTGACGTAGGATGAGGGTACGCCGTCGTAAGTAGGACACCTTGACACGAAATTTTCAGCAGAAAAGTCTTACTTGTCCTGGCTCAATTTGTTTTCCATTCAAGAACTACCAAAAAATAAATATCAATCGGCGAATCACATCTCGAACAGAGAATCCTACCGTGATACTATCAGGCATGCAAATGAGGACGACCTTTCCATCTGTGTTCTCGAAGTAGCAGTGTTCATCCCGGATATTATCTCCGCTCAGTCGGATTGCTGCGGGCAGTTCACTATCCAGACGGCCAACCTAGATAGCAATTCCATCAACACTCTCTACCATCACGTGCAGTGTCGTAAAGCAATTAAGGACACTCATAGAATCCAGGATCACGTACCATAGTCTTCCCAGGTTTAAGTTGGTAGATTAAGCACTCGCTCATTAGAGGATCTTAAAGAGGGGTAAAAAGTCAATTGAGATGCCGGCAAGGACAAGACGCAGCACGGCCACGTCGAGGCATACCTTCATTCTGCAGACAAAGGGAGATAGCAGCACATATTAACTTCCAGAACATGCGTCGACATTCAAAATGAAACGCACCAAATTAACGAGATGAGGCATCTAATCAGGAAGCACAATCCATCGAGTCAGTCAGCCAGACGTGTTCACTATACCAAACCCAATATCAAGAGGGCTACACACCTTCTTTGGGGTATGTACACCGACAAGGTTCTTCTCCACCGTAATTCCCAGTTCCTCGAGCGCCTTCTCCCGCTCCTTCTGTACCTCCTGAGTGCGCTGCAGCTTGTCCTCCCAGGTCTCGTTCAGGCTCTGCATGAGTTTCTCGCTGGCCTCCATCTGCTCTTGAAGCTCTGCCTTGGTCACAGTCTTGATTCGCCCGTCTTTCGTCTGGTAGGTGACCTTCTGCTTCTCTGGAGGCACGGTAGGGTCGTATGTCTCCTCCGAAACTGCTCCTGCCACACGGGCTGTGCGATGGCGCACCAGAACCAGAATCGGTACGCATTGAAATTGGAACCCAGGCACGGAAGGACGTCAGACAGGTTTTGCGAGAAACGAGGAACGCGGGAAGCCAGGGTAGAAGGACAGAGCAGTGAAAGAAAAGAACGATCGTCAGCATCACATGCGCGGAGAGTCGTAGCACGCGCAGCCGAGCAGCAGGCCCCAGCGGCCGGCCGCTGAGGGCAGGGTGCGGTTGTATCGTACCTCTGAGCATCTCGAGCTCTTCCTTGAGCTCGCGCACGAGCTTCGCGTTCGGATCCTCGTTCACCACCGCCTTGTTCTTAATCTTCTTCGCCTGATCGGCATAGCGCAGCGTGCTGAGCGTCTCCTCGTAGTCAGCGGGCGAGATCGCAGCGATCATCGCGGTCTTCGAGTTGCCTCCCAGACTGTCCTTCAGCAGCCAGGTAAGCACCTACACATAAAAGAGCAGGTGCAGATGGAAAAGAGAGGACGGACGTCAGCGTCAGTTTAGGAGGCGACTTCTAGGCTCTGCCAGGTAAGATGGACGTACCGAATCACGATAAGGGACAAACTCTTCCGCCTTTCCCTTCTTTCCCTTCTTTCCCTCCGACTGACTCGCCATGGCGAGCGCAGAAATGACCTTGCCCAACGTTGTCAGCGACTTGTTGATGTTGGCACCTTCCTTCAGACGTTGGCCAGTTGCTCCTGTCGAGTTTGCACGCTCGGATCCAGCCAAGTCGACCAAACTACATGCCAGATTTCACAGACAGAATAGAAGAAGAAAAAAACGCGACTTCATTAGCTTCGAAAAAAGCAATCCAACAAATGCTCTCGCACCTGATGCGCGACACCTTCTCCGTGTCTAAGTTGGTGTCCTGATCACGCCTCTTCATCGTCAGGAGCAAGGTAAAGACCGCATGTGAGCGGGACGACCTGTGTGTCAAGAGAAACGACACAAGGAAAGAAACGAAAGAAAGGAGGTCAGCGAGGAACGAACAACGGGTGCGCCACACAGCCAGAAAGCATAAAAGTGTCCTAGTCCTGGCGGCGGCACCAGCCTATGACTGCACATTCCAGAGTCCACACCCCACCTTCCAGCTCGGCTTCCAGCCAACTTTACGCTAAACTCCTTCCGCCAACCCTCTCGCACTAAACGCATTCCATATTACCCAGGCCAAACGGACGGATAGGGACAGAGCCCAAATTCCAGGACGCAGCGGAAGCGGAAGCGGAAAAATCCAGGAAAGCAAGTACGTACGTCTCGTTCATATTCGTCGCCGCCACCGTGCGTGCCTTATTACCCTCGTCCATGAGCGTCATCATCTCGTCGTAGCTTCCGACGACGAGCTTGCTCAGATCCTCGACGTAAGGCCCCAGGCTCGGGTGCTCGCGCACCCTGAGATTCCCTGTGTTCTTGGGGTTGAGCAGGTCGCGCACTTTCTCGTTGTAGATCTGGGCAGGAAGGAAGGGTAAGAAAGGTTAGGTTGGGATGTGGTACGCAGGGGTGAGGGTGAGTGGGAGATAAGATAAGATGGAAGAAGTTAGTGAAGAGGAAATAGCGGTTTACGCGAGGGAGTAGAGAGTACAGGACAGCAAAGAAAGGCAAGCACACCTCGATATACGACACCTCGACCGTAAAGTTGAGATTGGGATCTTGGGCCCGCTTCTGGTTCACGCGCTCGAAGAGCTCGGAACACGTTAGTGGGATGATGCCCTTGTCGGGGCCGTCTGTGCAGGACGTCAGTAAGACGCCGGTCGGGATTTCGGGGATCCACCAGGGTGCACGTACATCCCATCATACTGCAGGCGAGGGAAGGGAATCCTGTGAGGTTGGGATTCGGAGGGATGGAGGATCGCACACGCACCTGTAGGACTTGCCCGATCCTAGGTGCATAGGCGTCATTGGGAGTTTGATTACTACCGAGCGGAAAGGGAGTCTATTCGAGAGAGCACACACCCGTCTGTCCATCTGCCCAAACCCAAAAGGTCAGTTAATCGACCACTCAATCCAACACCCAGGAGCACGCCAAATCCAACACCAAAAGCCCAAAAGGAAGACTCACAAGCCAAGATACACGCATTGAACCCCGAGAACCCGTGGTCGAGCAGCTCCTTGCCCAGGTCGTCGTACAGCGTCTGCTGCGAGCAGTAGCCGGGTTCGTCGCGCGGCCGGCGGACCAGTAGGACTTGTCGAAGGAGAAGGCCATGGTCTTGCGCTCGGTCGCGCGCTTGGTGTCCTGCGTTGAGCCTGTCTCGGGCGGGTCGATGAAGGTCTGGTTGCCTTGCATGCGGATGAGTGGCTTTGCGCCGCGAGCGAGCTCTGGGTGGGCGTTTGGGCATTTTGGTGGGTTGAGAGACGTAGAGGAGGGTAGGGTGGGTTGGTAACGTTGTGTTGAAGGCGGTTGAGCGGGGTAGAGAGGGGAAGCGAAATGAAGAGGTTTCGTTAAGCTTGATTTCACAACAGACAGAAAACGCCAAAACGTACCGCGAGAGTTGAGCGGCCGACATCGCACGACGACCTTGATATTCCCATCTCCAGGCTCCCCCATCTTCGTCTATCTTGGGCCTTCGTCCGAACAGAAAAAAAGGAGGGTCGGTAGGTTGGTCGGTCACAAATTAATTCTTCAATCCTTGAACTCTTCAATCGTAGGCGGACGTCTATCTCTTCTAGCCCTAGTGGGCAGTCGTAATTGCGAGGTCGTGAGTGGAGATGGGGGAGGGAGAATGGAAAGGAGAGTGGGATGGTCACGGTGTGGAACAAGCTGCTGAACGCGTGCACCCTCGCGTAACGCAAACGCGCTGATTAGGAAATGTCAAGATCACCGACTTCCTTGTTTCGTACACAGGATAAGATGAGAAAAGAGTTGAAATAACTGCGGAGATGCGCTGTGGATGTGGATATACAACAAATGAAATACTGATGGTAAGATTTGCGAATACGGTCAGCGTCGTCCTCGCTAGCCACACTCGAGGACGCGCCTTTGCCCTCGAGCTCTTTCAAAACATTCTGCCCGGATTCCTCGCAATCCAACGAACCTCATTACGAATCTACGACTTTCCATCGAGAAGGAGATATGCAAGGAGGTAAATTGCATTTCTCATGCGGGGCTTCTACAAGGAGGAGGGTGCCAATACAATGCTTTCGTACTACAACATACAAGGATACAGTGCCCCGAATATGCGTTTCTTCGCAGAGGAAGGGGGCAGGGCAGAGTAGGTTGGAGCCATGGCGGGTGTAATACGGCGGCGCTGGGTCTGAAATAAGTGCAACGCCCTGCAGAGGGCAGGCAGCACTGGGTGGCTGAGGGTCGGCGGTGCAGAACACGCTGCATCGTGTGGTGATCAGACTCAGAGAAGATCGAAATCGTCGAGCTATTCGCGGAGGGTGGATGTTTGTCAGAGGGCGATGACAGCGCGGAAACGAGGGACTGACCTCGTCGTTGTATTGCATAATGGTGCGTTTGAGCTTGGAGGTGTCGACCCATGTGACAAAGTCTTCCATGTGTCTAGAACGACAAGGTGTGAGTGGGGAAAAGAAAGGGACTGTGGAGGACGGACCTGGTGACGAGGAAGGCGGGGTCTGTGACGGTGTCGGGGCCTACGCGGACATGGCCTTGCTCGATGAATTTCACGGCCTGAAGGGGGTGAGCAGAGAGCAGGGAAGAAAGGAGAAAACATACTGCGCTGACGGATTCTGCCATTTTGGACATGCACATGAAGACGGCGAGACGACGTCGGCAAAAGGCGGCGACGGTGAGCTTGTTTTCGATGTCGGAGAGCTTGGAGGAGGAATTTAGGACGCCCATGTCGTAGAGCTTGGAGAGGAGCTGTGCCTCCATGCGGCTTCGGAAGGGGTCCTGGGCGGGCAGGAGGGATATGCGATGGGCAAAGGAGCGTAGGGAGCCGCAGAGCTTGTTGTACTTGTGGTAGTCGTCGCGGTGCTGGATGTGGTAGCGACGCATGACCTTGATTTCGCGTAGATTGGCATCTTGCTTCCACTGGGGTGTGTTAGAGGGAGAGGAGGGACAAAAGAAAAGCGCACATTTAGGAAATCGACTTTCTTGAGAAGTTTTTGCTCGTGGAACTTGAGTGTGCGCATGAGAGATGCGTGAGAGAGTTGATTTGGCTGCGCCCATGCTGTCTGGGATGCAGACGCCCAGCTCACCGATGGGCATGCTCACCCCCGCCCAGCAGCAGCAGCAGCGATTCCACC
>JANKHO010000674.1:0-17500 GCA_027627235.1 Agrocybe chaxingu | reverse complement strand
TGCTGCCGAGTTGTTGGGGACGTTGGTGGGAGTGACCACGTTCACATGGCCATCGCGCATGGCCTTTTCGCCAGTGACGGGGGGATCGTGCCTGCTCCTCCTCTTCCTCCTCCGCTAGGTATTTCTTGGGCTCGTCATGTCTGGGGCCCAGGTGGTCCTCAGAGTCAAACGAGAGGTTTGTCCAGAGGTCGAGTTGGGCCGTGAGGTCTGGATAAGCCTGCCCCAGGAGCAAGTCCTGGGAGTCCGAGTGCTCCTGTGCCGGATGCACGATGTTGAGACCTTGAAGATTTGCGGCGGGCATACGCAGGGAAAGCGCGCAAGTCTTGAGGGAATGGGAAGGGATGATAGTGGGAGGAATAAAAAGGCGATAGTCGGCTACCCGGCACCTATGAATCACTCACGGATTCGGCCCGAGCATTTTCCCATCCATTTCAAATCACTGACTAAGCTGGGTCAATCCTCCTCCCCATGCCCAGCGCTCAATCCGACTACTCTGCGACCTTGTCGGCCCTCAGGCGCTCGCCTCACAGTATTTTTGTACCGTTTTAATTTTGTTTTTTTGGTTCGAGGGAACTGGAGTTGCCGCGGAGGGACTGCGTGGCGTACTATCCACATGACTGATCGATTTCCAAATGGACCAGCATCACAATCTCTGCGTGGACAACTGAGGCAGGTCTCTGCATTGACCTGACAGCAGAGCGCCGGGAAAATGCCAACAAACAACATACGAAACTGATAAAGGATTCGGTGGCGCTGCGTAAATGGTTCAGATTTTTTGAATACCAGGCTTGTCTCGCGACTCGAAAACCCGACCAAATCATCCCTTCCCGAGCCGAAAACCTGTGCACATGCTCGAAGACTGCGCCAGACACAAAAAAGCCCTTCTGTTACACGTCGAGAATGCAAATCGCACCGGGGAAACCGGATTTCGACCTCGGGCTCCCTAACCAAGAGATGACGACATTTCTGTCAAAATCACCTCATGGCCTAGGATAAATTTAGCAATTCGGTCAGGACGTAAGTTGGGAGGCTCTTCACATGCGAAAGCACAGACCTTTTGGGGTATAAAGTCAGCGTCATTTCAGCTGCAATGTCCAACGGCTGCACACGAACGACGGTAGAACCATCGAGGACTTGCAGCAAGCGGTTGGCCTCGTCCGAACCGCAGATTTGTTTATCGAATCGAAAAGAGTTGCCTGCGAGTTGAATGGCTGATACGCCGCTGGTGGCCGTAGAACAACAGAATAGTACCCAAAAGGAGTCGCGGGAATGGCGACCACGTTCATAAAGCGCTTCTCCAGCTGACGCCGCCCCCACAGTGACAGCAGCACGTAGCAGATAAGCCAGTAACAGTCGTTTGACTCGCCGTAGAACACTGCTGTCAACGTCATGTAAATCAGTCATGCAGGGCTGATAAATCATCTTCGTGACTAATAGGGTTGGCAAGAAGACTATGAAAACGTGGCCATGATTGAACAGTCCGAGCAGAAGTCAGCGAGGCTTCTCAGCGAACAGCGAAGAGATAAAATGCCGCACGAGGGGAGAAAATAAGCGCATAGGGACATAAAACGCGTGCGCCGGAGGGAAAGAGGCGCAGCGTCTTCATACCCGTTGGCCTTGGTGGAAATGCCAACGAGATCGAGTGTCAGTTGACGCTAGAAATTCAATAGATCGACGCACCAGCAGCATAAAAAAACAGCGGAGAGGTCATTGCCGTCCAACGGAACATTCAGTCGCTAAACGAGGGGCGATTAGGTAGGCCACAATGCCCTAGCCGAACGGAAGAATCGCTGGCGATGTGGTCTGGTTAGTGAGCAGAGTAAAGGTCCTCCCCGGGGAGCACCAGGTGTTCATAATAACCACGAAAACGCATTCAGGTGAGGATTAATAGCCCGAGGAAGGGTCCTAGCTACTCCACAGCGCGTGTCGAGGAGATGGCCACCGTTTCAGTAGGGGTGATTTTCCAGTGGACGAGGAGTGGAAACGCGAAACCAAGGCGTGGGTAGAGAAGAGGAGAGTTGCGAGAGGATCCAATTGTATCACAGCAGTCGACTTATATATGTCTTGACAGAGTTCGATATGTCGCAATGTTGAGGGGAAAAGTTGCAAAGTTCAACTAAGCGCCAAAAGTAGCACGAAATGTCGTAAGGTTGTGCTTAGTCATCCATCATAAGCTTTCTCACGAAAGCGGAATTGATCAGCAAGTTGTCAGCAGTGGTGTTGAACGTTCAACACCACTGCATACCTCCGCCTTGTTGGTTACATTCTTGACTACTACCATGGCGTCTGCAGAAGCACAAGTCAAAGTTCCCTTCTTCAAGAAAAAGGGAAAGGGACGACCCACGACTACAAGAAAGCGCTCTGCGTCACCACCACCACCACACGTCGACCCCCCAAGATTTGGCGCCGTCTCATCATCCACCAAGTCAGAAGTCGTGCTTCCGACGCGGAAGGCTGTAACAAACCTACTCAGCGCTGGGACGAAACGCACTTCTTCACAACGCGACGGCGTGGACGGCCAGGATACGCCGGAGAAGGATGGACCGGACGTGAAGTGGACTGCAGAGGGCTCACATATGAACGCAGCGTTGGAAATCCTGGCGGGTGACGAGGTGGAGGAACTGATGGCGAAGAGGCGGCGGAAGGAAAAGGCTGACGCTGGGGAGGAAGACGACATACCCGACGACGGGAAGTACCACGGACAGAGTGCCTATCGTAGTCACATCAAGAAAAGCACGGAAGTTCCAAAAGCGATGAGAGTTGGCCCTCAACGAGGTACCAGCACGATACGGACAGTCACCATCGTGGACTATCAGCCTGACGTGTGTAAAGATTACAAAGGTGCGTGTGCAGTGCGACTCCATTAGGCCCACCAGACTAACGCCATCATCTCAATTCCAACAGAAACTGGCTATTGTGGCTTTGGTGACACTTGCAAGTTCCTTCACGACCGTGGTACATGTGAGTGTGTCGCGCCCTTACGACCAACTGAGATAAGACCAGGAACTGACTGATGCTCTCTCCTGTTTGTGTTTCTGTTTCGACACAGACCTGGCGGGGTGGCAGCTCGATAAATTAGCAGAGAGCTCCAAAGGGCAAGTGGACGACGAGTCAGAGGACTCTGACTCTGATGACGAGGACGTGCCTTTCGCGTGTCTCATATGCAGAAAGCACTACACCGACCCAGTGGTGACCCGGTGTGGGCACTACTACTGCTCCGCATGTGCCATTAAACGATACGCTAAGACGCCGAAGTGCCTTGCATGTGGTGCAACGACTGGTGGGATCTTCAACCGTGCTGACAAAATCTTGGAGAAAATACACAAAAAGAGGAAGGCGAAAGAGGACAAAGAAGCTGGTGGCTCAGGCGACGAGGGCGAAAGTGTCCAAATTGAAGGTCTCAAGGCCGTTGACGGAGACGAAGACTCGGACAAGAACTCCGGATCTGATTCAGAATAGAGTGGTGATTGCGCAGGTACCGTTTGCCTTTACTATTGCCTTATCCATCTATTCACTTATTGTTTTCCTTCGAATCTCAATGCATTGGTTAGATGCAGTTAAATTTCCTTGGACCCTTTTTCTTATCCCCTCTCTTGCTGCGCAGCAGATGTGGTCGGCTTTCTGTCGTCGGACGAAACTTCTGCGAAGTGCATCGCAGGATGATGATCGCTTGCTCCCTCAACGTCGGTCCGAAAGCATGCCCATCCGGCCGTTATGTTCTGGAAGACGAGAAATGCAACATCCCCTTGGTGATCTCGAACTCCCTTCAGCCTGCCATCTATTCTCGAGCGGGGTGGTCACATTGCCCGCCTCCGTATCGAGAATCGGTCTTGGGCTTGCTTCGCCTAGTTTCCGTGCGATGCTCGACGTCGGAGGCCGGCGAATGAGGTTGATCTTGCCGGTGTTCCTGGATGATGATTCCAGTGGGGCAAAACCCCCGAACCCTGACCTACCCTGCTTACAAAATACGAAGCAACGCGATGAGGTCAGGGTATCGTCATCAAACAAATTGTGGTCATTATTCCGTCTCGGGACTCACTACAAATTGCATTCGCTTTGCTTTTGGGAATGAAGGGGACGTTCACCATGTCTACAAGCACCCTTAAATCACAAACACTTTTGTCATATTCTGCCACGCTGCGTTGCACCTCTGATCATTATCGTGAACGACGCGCCTTGTTTGTGGGTCGCAGAAGGTTCAGAGAGAGGCAGGATTAAATTTAGGTCCCATCTCATCTCGATTATCCCAGCCGCAGATCCCATGGTCAGGGTCTGTCAACTGACATTGTTCTGTCGATAAGGACACCAAGTCACGCAGCTTTAGTGTGTGCGTCTTGAACACCAGGTACAACACACCTGCACATACGGCTAACGAGCTAGAGCGATCCGGTGACGGGCCTCCATTGTCGACGTCGACTTTAATTATGGGAAAGACCGCAAAGGAAACGAGGCAGGACAGCATTCAGGATGATGTTCCAGCCCGACGGCCCCGGTCTCTACCGCTCCGCCTCGTGTTCTGTCTACACAAAATTTTCGCGAAGAGAGTGATTCAACAGGGGGTGGAGGCAAGGTGGAGGCCAGAGTAAAAACAGGTCGACAATCGCGACATACGCGATTTGCTCCGATCCGATTCCAATTGAGATTGGGATTAGATAAAGAAGAAGAGGACGGCGTGGTGGAGGATTGGCATTATGTTAACTATAGAGTACTGTACATATTTTTGCTGATCTCAGATACAACAAGGGTTCTGGCCAGCCGCGGTCGTGGCATGGGGGGTGTACGCCGTGCAATCCTTCATTCACCTATCTTTGGACGCTGTTCGGGAATCATGGTAAAATATCCCCATGGGTTGGACGCTGTCATTGGCGCGATCTGCTGCAGATGCTGCATGACAACAAATAATTCTAACCTTCCGCGGAACTTGGGCTCTGGGGTTTGAGACGACCGCGAGAGGGCGAAGAATAGCCGGTATTATACGTGGGTATATGGTAGACTGTATGAAGACAAGAAAAGGCTGGAGACGAGTGGCTTGGAATTGAATAGGGCGTCTCTGATGGGGTAGATGAACTCACACAGCGCAAAACATGGTCGTCGCGAATTACGAATGCATCTCGTCACAC
This sequence comes from Agrocybe chaxingu, assembly GCA_027627235.1. Lineage (NCBI taxonomy): Eukaryota > Fungi > Basidiomycota > Agaricomycetes > Agaricales > Agrocybaceae > Agrocybe > Agrocybe chaxingu. Next base: position 12,380 of record JANKHO010000674.1, on the reverse strand, counting down.
CCGTTATCAAGATGCCTTTTGAGTGAATCAGCTCTGCGAGAGAGGCGGGGGAAATAGGTGAAGAGTTTAATTAAAAACCTAGGCAGAAACGAAGCCGGCGGACCGCACCTGCTGAATTCCTTTTGACAGTATACACAGCGATGGATGACAGGAGACGCGAGGTGCTGCGTTTCGTGGTGTCTTTTGCGGTCGTGAGACCTCGAGAAAGTTTTGCCGCACTTCTCGCAAGGAAATCGTTCTCCTGAAGGGGACGAGGCAGAAGTAGGAGACGTACTGGCCGTTGCAGAACCTGTGCGGGGGCGTCCAGTGACGATACGAGAGGGCCGATGGCCGTGGCTCCCATGGGAAGAAGGGACCATGTGTGGGGGACGGGGATAGTCAAGCGAAGAAGTCGAGTAGGGATCTTCTGGAATGGTAGGTGAATGCGGTGTTGTCAATGGATGAGTATAGTTGGCTGAGTAGGTGCTGGCTATTTCTGACGGCGTAGGGATGAACTGTGGATGGTGTGGGTTGGCGTTTAGCGGCAGGGAGCGTTGGTCCGAAGTGGGAAGGTACTGCGATGGGTACTGTTGGGCGTGAGCAGTGTACACCGACTGCGCCAGCGAGGAGGAGGACGCGACCAGGCCGTGCGAGTTGTAGTACCGAGGATCGCGGTGGCCACTAGGATAGCGGTTGGAGGACACAAGAGAAGGCGTCATACTACGAAAATACGGACTGGCAGGATTGGCCACTGAGAGTACGGCGGGTTAGATGTGCGATGATGTAAGGAATGTATCAGCGACGTACTGTCATTGCCGCCGCCCACGGACCCATGCGTGGGTGCAGCATAATAGTGTCCCGTACTATCGTACTGATAGCCTGTCGACGTGTACTCGCTCTGGTGAGCCGGAGGATAGGCCGTGTTTTGGTCGTCATAGGCGTACGGACGGGGCTCGCGGTGCTGCATGACGAAGAGAGGGGTAATCGGTGATGGGATAGGAGAGGACGCGCTTTTGTGGGGAGAGGACCGAGTTAAAAATTGACCGAGAGATGAGGGGTGCTTGTGGCCTTTAAATGGACGGAGCCGCCTAAGTACCAACTTGGCAATTCTATACTAATAGCATCGGAGAAGAGCCGCGAATTAAACAGTGTTTCGATCCTTGGTACCGAACGACGCAAGTGGCCGCTATCCACGGCTGAAGTCAGCTATTTCGAATTTAGCTACCTTGACTGTGCTGTAAGAACTGTGTCGTGAAGAGCTTCGGAGAGTACGCACTTGGAAGTAATCAAGAGAACCGTGCAGAGGTCTCTGATCAGGCGTTGCGTTTACCTGCCTAGAAAATCATTCATCGAACCCTGTGAGTCGCAATTCGGACGACCAACCTCGGTCGACAGATCTCGAGATGAGCGTGCCTCCCAAACTCTAGATTCGGCAAGCAGGGGGTGGAAGCAATCGAGAAAGATGAAGCCATAAGAGGTTAGGCACCACGGTGTCAAACATGCCATAACTCTATCGTCAAAATATGTATGGGGATATTAATGGCAATTTTGTAGCTTCACAACTAGTCCACGACTTGAGGCATTCGACTTTAGAATTGATGAGGGACGCGTCTGTGAAAGCATGACTTTGAATTTTTTCAGGGGGCGTGAGAAGGGGAGGTATACCTTGCAGAGAAGCTCCGAAACACCCGGGCCTGTATTCGGAAAAGATTCACGCGGAGTTTGGATTGGTGAAATTTGAAAATACATCAAAGGACCCTAGAAATAATAAACCTTGGTCCATTTTTGTTGAAAGGCGTCACGCAGCGTGTTCATGCAACTTGAAGAGATTGGCTGTGTATTTACGTCCCATCATGTGCGCTATGCACACCATGATGGAGATTCACTGCACAGGAATGATTCTGGGTCGGCCGATTAGATTTTGGAGAAGTGAGCATGCTCACCGTCACTATTTTTTGACTTGCGAGTAATTTAGAAAAATTGGTGCCAAGCTAGGCACGCACCGAAAGCATGCCTACTGACGACATTTTGCAGTGCTGGGGGGTCCGAATACAGTCGCGCCGGACACTATTGCAGATCCCTATGTGGTAGTATTAATGAACGTGACCGAGAAAATCGAGAAAGGCGCGAAGAAATGATGAGAAGACACCCAGAAACGCGGGCTGTAGATGGGAAAGAGACCGGTGTGTGGTTCACGGATAAAACGCGAAAAAATCGCGATGGCAGGCCGGAGTGTGGATTTGGAAGGGTGATGAGATTAAGTTGGGAACGCAGAGACGCGCCGGGGAGAAAGCTTGAGAAACGGAGGAGGGCGATAGAGTCCCTTCTAGAGCAGCAGCGCTGGATACTCCCGACGAGGGATCCACGTCAATTATCGCCCGCGAAGAGAAGACTCGAGGAAATCCCGACGGGAGGCTGCAGCCAAACATGGCCAAAGCAACGATCACTCGAAATCTCTGGTTGCGGCTGGTCAGGGAAATGGCTCCCTTTGATCTAGACGCATGCATCCAGCAACTCCTAAGAAAACAGCTTCTCCACGAAGTCCTACTGCGAGAAATATGCGAGAAGACAAAAGAGGTCCTCATGCGCGAGTCCAACGTCGTCCATGTCAGCGCTCCAGTCACCGTAGTTGGTGATATCCATGGGTGAGTCATCCCTGCTCGTATGCGACCATCTATCTCATTATCGCCCTCAAAGACAATTCTACGACCTAATAGAGATCTTCCGCATAGGGGGATACGCACCAAACACAAACTATCTCTTCCTTGGTGCGTGCGGGAGCGAAAATGAATTGGACTTTGCCCAACATCCTTCTCCTCAGGCGACTACGTGGACCGGGGTCTCTTCAGCGTTGAAACGATATCCCTCCTGACATGCCTCAAACTTCGCTATCCGGACCGCGTGCAGCTGATTAGAGGGAATCACGAATCAAGAGCAGTCACACAAGTTAGTCTTTTGTGCGATTCTGCAACTCATGCTTGCTTGGCTCCTCTAATCCGCGTTACAGACGTACGGGTTCTATACAGAATGCGTGCGGAAATACGGCTCTTCCCACGTTTGGACCTACTTTACGGATATGTTTGACTTCCTGACGTTGTCTGTTGTCATCGATGATCGGATATTCTGCGTGCATGGAGGTACGTCCACCTAGGACTCGAGCGGCCCAGCTCAGTACGACTGATTAATGGCCTCTTTCCTGCAGGCCTTTCTCCTTCAATACATTCAATTGATCAGATTAAAGTAGTAGATCGATTTAGAGGTGTGCTTCTTCGATGCTGATGCTCTCCATTATCCTAGTATCTGATCATTTCTTCAGAAATACCGCACGAAGGCCCGATGGCAGACCTAGTCTGGTCGGATCCTGACCCAGAGAAGGAAGACTTCGCTATCTCTCCTAGGTGCGATACATCCGCTCATCACAACGTTAGCCCAGCCTTGACCGATGATGCTCTAGGGGAGCGGGCTACACATTCGGCTCTGGGGTGGTCTATAAATTTCTTGATGAAAACAACATGTCGCACATTCTTCGCGCGCACCAGCTCTGCATGGAGGGCTACTCATCCCTATTTGACAAGCATCTTTCAACTGTATGGTCGGCACCGAATTATTGTTACCGCTGTGGCAATTCTGCCAGCATACTCGAAGTCGGCCCAAACGGGTCCATGTACTTCAACGTCTTCGAGGCGGCTCCCGAGAATGAAAGAGACGGTCCAAATCAGCACGCTGCGCAGACCGCGACAGGGAAGGTACGTTGCACAACAATAGCTTAGGATGGTCCGCTCATTAAACCTTCCTGTGCGTCCAGCTTCCTGAATATTTCTTGTAGATTACTCTTCCCTTGCTCTGAGAACGATCCTGCTCCGGTAATGAATGTATTTGGCTTGTATATCCGTAGTCTCAATACCATAATGATTGGTTTCTTGTTCGCACCATTAAGCATCTTCGGCATACCTGCCGAGGTTAATATGTGTAAGAGTAGATTTACCTCCGGCGACGAAGCATCCGTGACAGGACGGCCAGGCGAACAACGCTTGAGATGCAGTAATAATTCCGTGCCCAGCGGGGCCTGTGCGACCGTTCACTGGCAGAAAAAGGTGATTCCTGCTGATTATTGGACATCGACATCCTTCAGCCCGAGAGCAAGCGCCTGTTCGACAGAAGCCAGTGTGGCAGAGGAAGCCCTCGCGGCAACCGCAACCATAATCCCCCGCCTTTCCGAGTGCCAATTCGAAGGATGATAAGTATGACGGCCAGACAAAGGCCGACGGTGAGGTGGTTCCGCCAGCGTATCCAGAAAAGTGTAAGCAGCGTACGCGCGAGGTCCCTCTTCCGGCGGCGACCATGACGAAATGAAGGCGGTCCACGACGTGATGACGATGTGGCGACTGGGTATCCGAAGAATGGATTCAGGAGAGACATGGGAGATAGCCAAGAAGGTGGAGTGGTGGCTGCAGGAAGCACAGATATTGATGGAGAGGATTCAGTTGGTGAAGGTGGCGAAATTGGTGCAGGCAGCAATGGCGTCCGAACCCCAGGACATGTAGGGTCCTCGATGTCTACGAGAGACGGTAATGACCCTCCGTATTCTGATCCAAAGCGTCAATGAACAATAATAATTGAAGAGTTCGAAGGGCAGTACCTTGCGGCAAAGCGGAGGGCGTGAATAACTCTATCAGCTCCTTCTGAGAAGGGAAAAATATGCGCGATAGGGCAGTTTCTGGCAATAGGCGTCTGCGAGAGATGAGCTTACTTGCAGCAGACATGTAAAGATGACAGACATACTTGAAGACACTCCAGAGGCCGGAATAGGACCACGAATAATTGAGCATGAATACTGAGAAACACGGTCAATTAAGGTCGCAAATATGGCCTTTCAAAGCTTGATGCTTACATCCTGCAATCATACCAGGAAATCGAGGGATAACCTCACGTACTGTCCAGGTAAACAAGTCAATGTTCTGTCACATAGTTGAATAAATTAGCCCAATAAAAACGACAATGAATCTCACTATGCTTTGGAGGGAGAGCTGGCTCAGGTCGAGGAGGACCGTGTACTGCAGAACCGGCCGACTATTCGTCCCCGAGTCGTCGTAAAGCCGCTTCAGGTGCATCCTCAAGCGCTCAAATGCTCGTATAATCAGATCCTTCTGTATGCTCAGATCCTCGTCGACCGGTGCGACCCCCAAAACAAGGATCGGTCGCCCCAATGGATCTCGGATGTGGGCCGGGAGGCAGTAAAAGTTGGGTATCGGTGATAGAGGCTCAGTCTCCCCTTGCCTTTCGACGGGCCATAGATTGGTCAGACGCCAGAGCAAATTCTTTTGGACGGCTTCCAGGGAGAACGATCGCGTAAATTTATTCCGCTGGAAGAAGGGCGAGCAATAGAGGTGGTGCAGGAGCAGGCATCCGTTTTGGAAAGTTCAGACGGGCGTGCGCTGCTGGTCGGAAAAGGCGAGCGACTCACCCTTGAAATGCGGAAGACTGAGGCTTAGCGGGCTGTCGGCACACGATGAGCCGCCTGGAAGGGATGTAATTTACGTACAGGTATCAGAAAGCCATTCTTTCACCCACTCCTGCGCATCTGGCTCCAGCTCCAGCTCGTCGGTGACGGACGGCAGGATTGTTGTTATGAGGGTGTCTTGCAGGTCGTAGACATCGTCGAGGTTGGCGCGGTATTGGTCTAGCAGCGCATCGCGATTGATTTGCAGGCGCTTGAATGTTTCCATTCAATTAACGCGTAAAAGTTTGGCGCTGTCGTCCAAGGCAGCAGGGCACGCGAGGAAGAAGGGGCGGGTATGCAGAATGCTGACGGTGCGGTGACGGACAGGCATGAATTGCCGAAAATCAGGCGTCACGCCGGCTTTCCCACGGCTATATTGGTCCGCTAAGCTTTCCGTCATACTTCATATCAAGCTTGCTTTCAAATTTATTCAGATAAACCTCGACGTTGACTGCATCCTTTCATTTTTTTGGCAGAAGATATTATTCATTGCAAAGAACTGCCCTGCGCTGCATGACATCTTTTAATCCCCGTCATTTTTCTTCCCTTTTGTGAGTTGGTCGGAGCCCCGCTCACACGGCTACCTTAGCCGCCGACCCCGAAAGCTATCTTCACGGACTAGGATTTGGGTGGATCCTCAGATCGGAGAGTAAGGAGCTCACCTGTCAAAAATACTGCAATATTTGGATGGGGAAGGCGCCTTTCTCGAACAACATCGCGGCCTTTCGACAGGGACACTGACTGTGATCATGGTCAAATCCGTTCGAGAAGTACAACTTGTGTTCAATCTCTACTCTCGCGGCATGTGCTCAGAGTGGTTGAATTGAAAGACTAACCGTCGTATCTGATGCTTTCTGGCACGCGGTATTTCCTTAAGGGCCCGTGTCGACTATCTGGCAGCTTGATCACATATTCCTGAACGCTAGAACGCGCCTGTCCACAAGCTCTACGGGACAGACGGTATGGAAGGCTTGCAGCTCACCTTGGAGTCATTTATGGACGAGCAATCAAAATTCCAAAACTTGATCAGCCATTGTCTCCTTACCGGTTCAAACGCACAAGGAACCCGAATCCATCGAGGTGTGCAACATCTTCGAGTGGCGTTGAGAGTAATCAAGCACGCACCTCCCACAAAGACGTCAAAGCAATGAAATCTAATCCGAACACTTGAAAAGATAGATGGAGAATGATACCTTGGGCCAATGCTAGGGCATCATTTCGATCTTCCTACTTCTCCAGTACAATCTGTCTTTCATACAGAGATGCGAGATAGGTAGTCAGTCCGCGATGAAAGGATCATGTGAATAGCGGGAGAATAGTCGATTTTCGCCCAATAATTGTCCAGTCGTCGTCACCCACGAAGCTGTAGCCTGCTGAATGAACGAAGCAGAGGCACGAGTAGCAAAAACTAGCCAATCAAGCACGTTGGGGAGCAGCATGGATTGAAGCCCACGAATCAGGTGGTAGGTAGCTCCAATAGTCTATCCGCACGTTCAATATCTTTACGAAGGAGAACACCGTTGAAACAGCTTCCTAAAACCCCTCCGAGCGGTCCGGCATTCAAAATCCCTGATTCCTAGTTCATGAAAGTTTGTAGTGCACCTACGCACTTAGAAGTCGGGTTGCTCGGGTAGGAGTTCATCGAGGACCCGTCTTCGAATGTCCGCCACATTGGAAGGCTTTGCGAAGAGGAGCGACACACGGTACCGGTGAGGTCACGAAGCCATTCTCGTCTGGTCAAGAAACAGAACCCGTTTGACTTTTGCACCCTCATTGGCCATCCAGAAATGCTAGCTGCCTGTTCTTCTACTGCATCATGGAGGGCCAACGGCAATTTTTGATACGCGCAGGCCGAGGCCTCCATCGGATTCAAGCCCATGCACCCATGCAGGTCGTGCAGATCAACTAAAAGAGTCAAGTTCAGACCCATTTAACCAGCAGGAGATCGCGGTGGAGAGCAAGAGGATCTCGATTGAGAGGCAAGAATAGACCAAGAGGAAAGGTAACGTTCGGCGGATCAAGTACAGTGACCTTGTTATCAGGACCTAGACGAATTTCTTGGATGGAAAAATCGCAAACGCCGGACAGCTTCGACAGTCGTGGGTGTCAAGCGGGGCAGTCTTAACTATTGAAAGCTAGGTCTGCACGCGTCCCACCAGCCTTGAACACGGGTGTAGTAACTAGCAACAAACCAAGCTGCTAGACCGTAAGAGATGAGTTGCAAAGTTCGAACTATCTTTGTTCATCTCCACCATCGCCGGTTAGCAAGCGTGGGAAAATGGATAAAGATTTGATTGCACCCGTTTGGAAAAGTTCAAGTTGCGACTCCGACTCCCAACTTCCACGGACCTCCAGGCTTCAGAACGCGTTAGATCGCGAAGAATCGCCATGCCATCGCCGGAAATCCTGCCGTTCTTCGCGTGGTTTCAATCTCACGATGGGTTCATTGATACGGACGCAATGGACGTCATCCAGTTCCCCCCGTCCGAAGGAGGTCGCGGGGCTGTTGCACTGAAGGACATTCCGGTGAGCCTCACGTGGACGGCTTGAAAGGGAGAGCGTGTTTCTGATGACTTTGGATGCAAGGAAGGGCATACAGTGTTCGCGATCCCGCGTTCGCTGGTTCTATCGACGAGGACAAGCACCCTTCCCCAGAGGTTTGGCGAAAACGCGTGGAAGAAGGCCAAGCTTCACCAGGGTTGGTCTGGTCTGATCCTCTGCATGATGTGGGAGGCCGCTGGAGGTTCTCACTCCAAATGGTCAGCATACTTCGGTATGTCACCTGTTGGAGCTCTCTGAGTGTTGGCCGAGTTCATGTATCCTTCCTAGAATCTCTGCCGACTAGCTTTGACACTCCAATGTTCTGGAACGACGAAGATCTCGCAGAGCTGAAAGGAACCTCTGTGGTAGGTCTGTTCCCCCTCGTTATCCTGTTGAGAGAGTTGGGCTTATTTTAAACCTTTGTAGACAAACTAGGCAAGGACCAGGCCGAGAAAGATTTCGCGGAAAAAGTACTTCCAGCTGTATTGGTAAGTACGACTCTCACCCTCTACGGTCTTCCCGACAACTGAATGTTTCGCAGAGTCGTCCGGATCTCTTCAATTCCCAGGATATCCCAACAAAATACACCCTGGAGACTTATCACCTCATGGGCACCCGAATTTCCTCACGAAGCTTCACGCTAGAAAAGGAGGAAGAGGAGAAAGAGCATCACGGCGCAGATCATTCTGCAGAGAACGAGGGTGCTAATACCAGCATGGGTAGCGCTATGGATATTGACGCTCCCCCATCGCACGAGCACCAGGGTGACGAAGAACATGCGGACGAGGGGCACGAGGAGGAGCACGAGGAGGTAGAGGAAGAGGAAGATTCACCCGAGGTCGTCATGATTCCTCTCGCCGACATTTTGAACGCTCGATACAAAACAGAAAACGTAGGTTCCGCGCATCTATGCACACAACCTGAATTTGACCAGTTCTATGATTATAGGTCAAGCTCTTCTACGAGCCCGACTGCCTCAAAATGGTTTCGACAAAGCCAATAAAAGCCGGAGAACAAATTGTGGGTCCCCTTGCATCTTCATTCTTTGAGCCCATTTTCTGAGCATGACCCTCCTCCAGTGGAATACATACGGTGACCTCCCCAACGCCGAGCTGCTACGCGGCTTCGGGCACATCGATTATCTCCCCCTACCGGGCACCAACAAGTTCGGCAACCCTGGCGACGTCGTCGAAGTCCGTGCGGACCTATTCGTCCAATGTGCTCTTGAGGTGCACCCGGACCTCACCAAGGATGCCGAGGGCGAGTTGATGGAGAGGATAGATTGGTGGTTGGAGGAGGGAGGCGACGAGTAAGTTGTCTTTAAGTAAAAGTGGATGATGACTGACAGTCTTCGTAACTAGTGTCTTCGTTTTGGAGGTCGATCCTGACACCTCTCAGCTCGAGATACCCCCGCCTGTGCTTTCATTTACCAGGCTTATACTTCTCCAGGCGGAGTGGGAACGCGCAAAGAGTAAGGGTAAGCCACCAAAGCCGACTCAGGACGCAAAGACTCTCGCCGTATTCCTCGCCGTACTGGAAAAACGGTTACAAGCTTATGATACGACCTTGAAGGTAGGCAGTATTCTATTTCGTCATTCATATGCATTAATGTCTAATGAAATTCAACGATAGGCCGACGAAACCGTCCTAGCTACCCAACTCAACACCTTCTCCCTCAACAAAAGGCACGCGCTGATTGTCCGAGTAGGCGAGAAGCGGATCGTGCACGCTTACCTAGATAAAACGAGATTCCTCCTGGACGATGCACGGACAAAGGAGGCTGCTGCTTCAGGCAGCAAGTCAAACGGTAAAGGAAAGAGGCAGCGAGAGGCAGATGATTCAGAAAAGGACGGCGCCGGACGGCGGAGTAAGAGACACGTACGCTGACGCAGTGATTGACCCGTGTCGGTGTTGCTCTCGTGCTCGTACTGGTTATGTAAAGAGAGAGAGCTCGAAGTCGGTCAGATTGCTTAATTTCTGGAGCGCCTCAATTCGTCAACTTCTTTTCGTTCCGTTAATTTTTGGGATTGGACGCCACGTTGGCTGCGCAGCAGTGTATTGGACTTCCATTTCGGGAGTGGGTTGTTCGCCTTCGCGATGGAGAAGGCCAAACATGGGCGTTGTGCTGGTGTAATTCGTGTTGACCCGCGATATCTGGGGCTAACGGGAAGCCAAGGAGACAGGTACCAAGCTAAATTTCCAGACCTTGTTTTGCGAATCCCAGCTACCCATTCGTTGGTGTGAAGATATCGTGAAAACACATTCTCTCGACTTTTGGAATTGTTTCTGCTGTTGGTCATGAAACCGGGCGCCACACTAACCGAACGGATTTCCATTTTGGGGTTTTACACCTTCTCATTGAGAAGGTCAAATGTCGGTCCCACCCATCCGCCCCCAAGTATAAGACCCGCAACAGCTGCGGGTTGAGCAACGCGAAGTGGCTCGAGGAAAACATACCATAATACAAAGTATCAATAAACGACCCGTTAGTGAAAAGGTGCACACTACCAATTATCTAGCTACCGCAACCTCTAGAGTAGAGCACGCAGAATATCAAAAAAATCCCCAGCATTTTCCACTCCACCCTCTCCCGCCCACAGTGACGTCCATTTACGCACACACAGCCAACTCAGGCCAGTATCCATACCTTCCTCCTCCATCCTCTGAGTCCATCCCAAGAGAAGAGAAGAAAAAAGAAAAACCTCTCCAAATCCGAGTCCACACCCATCCCAACGATCATCCCCACGACACAATGCACCCGAGGCGCTCCTCATCCTCGTTCGAACTGAGCGCGCGGGGCGAACACCTCGCCCCGTCCAAGAGCGCAGCGTACGACCCCCCCTCCCCCGTCCGTTTGGAAGTTGGCTCTCGACGTGCTCGTTACGTAAAAAGAAAAAGGAGAGTTCGAAGTCGGTTAGAATCGTTTCATTTCTGGAGGCTTCCTCGTCAAATTCCTTTATTTTAAATCCGTTCTGTTCCGTTAATATTTGGGCCATGGGTGGGCGCTGACTGCGACTTCCATTTTTTAGGATTTACTGATGTCTGCCATCGCGCATGATGAGAAGACACCTTAGATTTCTGAGGACCCGGGCCACTGAGGGTCGAGAAGGCCAAATTTGACTGGGTTTTGTAGAGGGTCGTGAGTGCTGGTTGGATGGCTGGTATATATGGTCTGCGCAGACCTGCGGGTGATGGGAGGCCAAGAAACTTGAAGACAGTTCAGAGATTCAGAGTGAGAGCGCTAGCAGACAATTCGGTACCTACCTGGCAATATTGCCAGCCCCTCCAGTAGCCGTCTCGTGGAATTCCACAAGCCGTCCATTCGTTGGTATGAAGATATCGTAGGCATAATCTCTCGATTTTTGGGATTGTTTCGAAATTCTGTTGTTAGTTCCGGTTATGGCATGTACGGCCAGAAACCGTCCAGGCGCCACACAACCGAACTGAAATTCCATTTTTAGGGTCCATATGACACACCTTAATGCGAAGGTCGACTACCTGCCCTGCCCGTCTGTCCCACAAAGCCTGTTCTGGTTTGAGGACCGCGACTAGTCACGGGTGGAACAATTGAGAAAAACATATGTATACTCTACCAGAAGGTATCAAAAAAACGATCCATCAGTAAAAGGGAATAGAGTATGTACACTACCAATTATCCATCCATCTATCGCACGTCTGAACCGCGACAAACTCTACAGTATGTAGGACACCAAGGATACCAAAAAAAGGCTCAGCATTTCCACTCTATCCACCGCACCTTATCCCTTCTTCCTCTCCCTCTCCCTCCCAAAAATCACAAAACACCAAACTCTCACACCAAACCCCAAACCTCACACCAACTCCCTCACACCACCCCCACCCCCAACCCACCGACCGCCCTAAGCACAAGCACCCACCCAAGGCGCTCCTCATCCTCGTTCGAGCCCTGCGGAGCGAAGACCTCCTCCAGGAGCGCAGCGTACGAACCGTCTTCCCGGGATTGGAGGAAGGCGGGGTCTGGGGGGTCGTTGATGGTCGTTGGGGTTGCTGAATTCTGAGGGCCGCCGTTTGACGTTGGTGTGGTAGAACTTGGTGTGGCAGAACTTGGTGTGCTAGCGGAGGCACACGCTTCACCCTTCATAACCTGCACGACAGCATACGCGAGCATCATCTCGAACTTGACGCGCGCGAGCACCGAGGGGGCCGTCCATGGCCTGCTTGGGTTGATAAAATTATTCATGTTCGTATTCGCGAGCGTCAGGTTCTGGTTCGGGTTGGTGCGGGTTGCCCTTCGTTTGCCGTTGGCGTTTGCATTTGTCTTAGTATTTCCGTTCGTATTAACATTTCCGTTTCCGTCTGCGGAAGGCTGCTCAATAGCACC
>JANKHO010000673.1:0-17525 GCA_027627235.1 Agrocybe chaxingu | reverse complement strand
AAATCACCTTTGGAGACCTTGTTTTGGTGTTCTGGCAACCTTGGGCACGTCCCCTTCACGTCCCCTCATACCATCACAGGTCGGCCGGTTTTCCCACAGTCCGCATTATAAGTACTCTGCGCGCACAACCAACGCACAACATTCCTCAGGCTCAGAAAAAGTCCAAGGTAATCACCCTGGATATTTCCGTAAAAATTTTCTGTTTTGAGATGAACTGGCAAACTAGGATGGCGCAGCGAGCCCCCCGCTTCCAGCGGTTACTTAATACAATTGTGCGTACATGTACATAACGGGCCTCCACAGCAGAGTTATAAATGCCGAGTCCACCATTGTAGTTGGCCTCAATCATAATGGAACATCGGACAATATGGAACATCGGACAATGCAAAGTCTGCGCATTGTCGTCCTATGAGTCAGAACAATGCACGCTATTGTAACTCCTCGCGCAGCGCATTGTGTGGCTACACCATTGTCGACCTTAGGTGCGGCGCAGGAACAGGCCCGTGAGCATGCCCACCCCACCTTTTGGAGATTCAGCGCGTTCTCGGCGACGCTGAAAATTATTTAGGTACGGCTAATGAGCAGCGAGGGAGTCGTAGTCTTCGTTCTTCATTGTCGCCGTTGACGCGCTCCCTTCTCTGAAACGGATTTAACTTCTGAAGACGCCAATCACGCGGGGAGATACGCAAAGCGCAAGGAAAAGTGGATTGGTGTACATGGCGTTTGTTAACTATGGCTACACACAGACATTGGTATATGCGTCGTTATCCTGACGACGGTGACTAGATAAATAGACACTGTAGGTATGTATAGTACACACGCTTGATAAACGATAAATAGATACAATGGTCGAAGGGTTAAGGAGAGACGTGACGGTCGATCGTTGAAAAAGTGTTGGTGTTCAAGAAAAAAGGGTGTATAAATATACGCGAAAACGAAGTGATAAATAGGCCAACGGCTGCTTGCGAAGCAGTAAAAGGGCATAGATAAGAATAGATCTGCAGAATTAAGTCAGCGAGTGTAGCGGGTTGCAATCGGGAGATCGGGGACTTACAGAGCTAATTCACACGAGTCGAGTGGTATGGGAGGGATAACAAGAGGGATGGAGTTCTGTTAGCGCGGTATGTCATTAGCGAGGCCCGTGGATGAGAGGTGGATGGGGGAAAACACCAGGTACTCACGGGTTGAGGGAGTTACGAGATTACGCAAAAGCCCATGGTCGTTCCAGCGCCGTAGCGCTCCTTGTCCACTAAGGGACCGTCGTTTGGTTCAGATTGTGACAGAGTCAGGCTAACTTCCGAGAAGTCGATGGAGGAGAACATGTTCTCGAGGTCAAATGAAGTGAAGGCGTCCATTGTATGTGAAGGTGAGGTAGGGGGTGTCGCGATTGGAGGGTTCAATGTGAGGACGGAGGACGGGCACAAGGTAACGATCCTTCGTCCTATTCCTTGAGCATTTATACGTTTTGGCGCCACATTGTCACTGTTTGTACATGAGGGGCGGCTACTGAACAATGCTCTCAGGCGAACATTCGGACAAAGCTCCCGCCGCACGGGCTTGGCAGTTGAATGGCCCGTTACCTTCGGCTTGAAGGCTGCCTGAAGACATAAGTATCTTGATGAAAATAACTTATTTACTTAAAACAACAGCTGCAATAATAAATTATGCAATACTCTACATATGTGAAATTATTTTCTCTGGATAAGTCTACTTCCATAAGCCCAAAGGCAGACAATGCAACCCAAGAAGACAATGAAGTCAATCGGGTGCTGTTTGGCGAGCTGGAACTGACGAAAGAGTATCCCTCTATTGGTAGCCGCTCGTAGACCCTGAGTTTGAAGGGTCTGGCGGCATGGGCCGGGATCTTCGGTGCGTCATCGGTAGAGTAGAAGCCCCCTGCAGTCTCCGGCGTAACCTAAAAAGAAAACGTTGAACGTTGAACACTGAGTGATAGGTCTCGTATCATTTTTGCGAAGTCCGGTGCACCGTTGAGGAAGCAGTCCATAAACGACTGGACCACCCCCAGTAGAACGTGTGGACACATGCAATTGGTGTAGTCGCGGCATTTCTGTAACAGAGTTGGCGCTAATCGCTGCAGTCTAGAATGGTAGTACCTACTATCTGAATAATTCGAACAGGTTCACATTCAGTTTTGGGATCGTTATGTTTGTCGTGCACATGTTTGCGAAAGCCGTCAAACATGGCTGTGAACGGCTTCGCTATTCAGGAAGTGTCACAGACGTCCGCTGGTTGGTGATAAGTGTCTCATCCTTCACCGTGACAAGTGAATACCAGGATGTAGAACAATACGAGAGCATGGAAACAAACTTGTAGACGAGAGCTGGATGAGGCTTCCAAGGACCAAGCTAACGGCTTTGTTCGCCGAATATGGAAATCTTGCCGGCCCGTGAGCCGCAAATTCAAGTCGCGCATTGTTCCTTCCGTTTAAAGTTGTACGAGCATCGTTGTGGTCACTTGGCTTCTGCTGCCTCTTTCTACTTATTAACCTCGCCAAATGACCCCATTCTCTTTCGCGGCATATCTCTTGATATTAAGTAAGAACGCTGGCATCTCATGCGCGTACGGATATAGCTGATGAGACGGGCGCCTTTGTCCAGCGTACGCCGCATTTCTCTGCTGTGTCAGAGCTGCGCCAGTATTGGCCGTGTATGATTGGGCGTTATCTCCGAGTTTACCTGCAAACGATAACTCCCACGGGGTTCTGAGGGAGTTTTCAGTCTCCGACCGCAGTCTGAACGACGCCCAAGGTGCAATCCCTATCAGCATATAACTGGTAATGACTAATACCAGCATCTTTAGATGTCAAATTTACTCGAAGAGACGTCCCAAAAGCGTTAGGGATTGAAGCTCCAGTCACTGAAGCCGTCCCTCCATGGCACGTTCCAACCCAAGCCCTTGGCGTATTGGCTCTGGAAATCGCGTTCGTCTTCGGAATCCTCCACGCTGGAAAATGGGTCGATGAGCGCATACGCAAACAACTAAGCCGCTCCTCCCGCAATAATAGCATCCCACTCACGACGCGCGGAAGGCCCACCATGGCGTGCCAACCTAGCGCCTCACCACGGTGCCAATAGACTTACTCATTATCTTATTTATTTAACTATATGATTATGACGCTCGGGGTATCCACGTATTTGATGAATTGTATGACCGTGCCTTGTATAATAGACTGATTCGATGCCTATGATTGTTGCGAAATCTTCTCGGGCGTTACTAAGTCTGGCTTCATATTCGTATAGACGATATCCTTGTCACACCACGATGTAGCGTAGCAATAGATGAATAATTTTCTAAAAGCTCTATTCTAGGCGAACCGGAAAAGTAATATCTACCTATGACGCGTCGTTCTCGTCAAGTCAACGAGTTGATGAAACTAAGTAAAGACAATAATCCACCCACCAAAGCGCCTTACATATTGTTTGATTTCCTAAACGTAAATATTAGAGTCCTGTCTGGAGGTTGGCTTGAAGTTCCGAAGAATTTTCTGCTACCCGCGCTCTGCGCTTTCGGCCTTACCGCCAGTTTCAAAAAAAAAACTGTTTCTCCGTTCATGGTCCGGAATTCTGAACAGAGGTACACTAATATGCGCACGCCCAAGGGGCTCCTTTTCTTTTTTCTCACCCCTTCCCTCATACCCGCGCGTCCTTCTTATCGGCGCTACCGAGCGCCCCTATTCCACAAACAGCGAACAAGGGCAGGCCGGCGGGGATTTCTCGGAAACCCGGCGATCCCACGTAGCTGCATCAGACAGCCTGACCGGCCCCATCAGTTGGGTTCCGGCCGACGATGCAAATAAAGGCCACAATGGGCAAACGGATCCACATGTGTCAATTGTCCTCTGCGAGCGCCGGCAACAATGGGGTGGGGACAAGAGGGCATCCCTCCCCCAACAAAAACAATTGGCCTAGCCGCGGAGTAAACAATTTCCGCATTGCAAAGCGTATGCAGGGGACGAAAGGCAATGCGAATGCGAGTGACTCATGCGTGATTCTAGAAATCGAGTTGATCAGCTACTGAGACCAAGCGCACGGGGCCAGTGGCTGAATTAGTCCTTATGGGGGCACGGCCCTATGGGCGGGACCGTCTTTACTGACTTACTAGACAATTATCTCCCAGGCTCAAGGTAGGAGAAGAGGGGTGGAGTTCGTCGTTGGAGAAATTCGGCAGCGGGCGCTTCCCTGAGGCGAGCGCGGAAAACCGTGAGAAACGTCGACCTGGCGGGACATACGACCATGGAATGACGCGTTTAGGTTCACTGATCATCGAAACGCCATAAAGTGAATCACATTCAAACTGAAGGGATTCTGATAAATAGATAGCGCCGCTGAAGGACGTTATATTTGTCACGTACTACTACGCGTTTGGGTATCGTGCCGATAAAAATATAGGAAGAAAAGGTGATGCTACAAATACAAAGATCGAAGTTGTTATACAAGAGGAATTGTCGACTCTGAAATGGCGGCATCATAATAATAAACACGGAAGCAAGGAAGGACTGAAGGAGTGGCACGACGAGGGGCTATGACGGATGTCAGCGAACAGATCGTAATAAATTCGAGAGCGCTACGCACCGTAAAGGCGCACCACACGAGCAAGAATGGATAAATAGAAGGCTGTTGTGGAAGGGGGCGTGGGCTTGGTTAACTGAAGAATTGATTAGATCGGCGAATAAAAAATAAGTCAAGAGGGTTAGACTTACGCAATGGTGCACCACGTCACGGGGCGGTAGGGGGAATCCTCGTTGAGAGGGACATCGGAGGTGTCGCAGGTGAATTCGATGCCCAGTTGTGCAACGAGTTCCTCGAAGGAAGGAGAGGGCGAAGAATCGGCGGCGGGGAACATAGTGGAAAATGAGTCCATTGGTACGTTTGGTGTGTAGTGGGGTAGCGCGCGGTGATTAGATAAATAGATAGAGCCGGAGGGCTTTCAAACGGGTCTCGCAGGTGCTGAACGAAAGGTGCTGGGGATCGAGACAAAGAAGACCCCGGGTATTTATACCGCGGGTCCAAGCATATTTGCTCTTGATTGCCCTCTAGCCATTGTTGCGATGAAGTTGCGCCGGTTAGAAGCCCACTATGTGCTTGGGCACTGTCCGAGGTCCTTCCCGAAACAGCACAAGTGCCAAGACCAAAGTTGGCAAACAATGCTGCGTGACTTGTCACATGTGACACGCGGCCATTGTGACAGCAGTGTCGGTTCTTGGGTTCGACCTCCGCCCATTGTCATCCGTCTGAAAGCAAGTTGTAATAAAGGAAAGGATGGCGCACTATCCACTATCCTTGCCTTTCCCTTCGTCTTCCCGCCATGCCCTCTCAAGATCCTATGTACCCTCTCTTCCCGACCTTCGCTTTTCTCGGGTTTGTCGTTAGCTTGATCCCACTCCCCTGGCATATCCAGGCATGGAATTCGGGTACCTGTGCTTTCATGCTATGGACCGCCATATCCTGCCTTATCAGATTCGTGAACTCTATCGTATGGAGTGGCAATCTCAAGAACCCAGCCCCCGTCTGGTGCGATATCTGTGCGTCTCGCTTTCGTTGTTCATGTCTCTCCCAAGTTCCAACCGTCTAATTGTTGACGCCTTTTAGCCTCCAAAATCATCATTGGCGTCAGCGTGGGCATCCCAGCTGCGACTCTCTGCATCAGCCGCCGGCTCTACTACCTCACCTCCGGCTCTACTGTCTCAATTACGCGCGAAGATGTGTGTTTGGCGTTTTTGTTCCTTTCATCGCCCGCTGAACTCTCGTCAGAAACGCCGGATGGTCGTTATCGACCTGTGTATTGCCGTCGGCATTCCTGCTATTATTATGACTCTTCGTGAGCCTCCATTCCTTCCGCATCAAGCCCTTGCTAACCCGGAATGCAGACTACATCGTCCAAGGACACCGATTCGACATTGTTGAAGACATCGGCTGCTATCCTGTCGTTTACAATACGCTTCCTGCATACTTCCTGTATTTCATGTGGCCAGTCGTCCTCGGGGTGATCTCTTTTGTCTTCTCTGGTTCGTGGCTTCCGTTTCTTCTCCTGATTGCATTCTAACAGTTTTCGTAGCCCTCACCCTCCGCTCTTTCTGGATTCGCCGTCTGCAATTCAACCAACTCGTTACCTCCAACTCCTCAATGAGTGTCAGCCGATATCTCCGCCTTGTTCTCCTTGCCATCATCGACATGATGTGCATGGTCCCTCTCGGCATCTACACGATCTGGTTAGGTAACCAAGGCGTAGGTCTCGCCCCATGGATCTCCTGGGAGGAAACCCACTTCAATTTCTCCCGCGTTGTCCTCGTACCTGCCTTCATCTGGCGCAGTGATCGTTCGCGAGCGACCTCAGTTGAATTGACAAGGTGGCTGCCCGTCTTTTGCGCGTTCCTGTTCTTTGCACTCTTTGGGTTCGCCTCGGAGGCGCAGAGGTGCTACAAGGTCGCATTCTGGCGTGTCATGTGGGTGTTTGGTGTGAAACCTGCTCCCGCCACGCCTTCCAAGGCAGGCTTGAAGACACTTTCACTTGGGTAAGCGTTTCTTCTCAAATTTTCGTTCCGGGGCAAAGACCAACAGGATTTTCTACTTCAGAAGCTGGAACAAGCCATCCAAGAACACCAGCACCATCACCACCGAGACGACCATCGGCTCTCCACCTGCCTACGTCCCTAAATTGCCCACGTCCCCCACATCCTTCAACAGCACCTCTAAAAAACCGTACCGGTCGCACTCCTTCTCCACCTCCGCCTCGACACACGCTGGACACGATGATGACCTCGAGCTCAGCCCCTACAGCAAATCGTCGTACCTGCACTCGCAGTACCTCGACATTGAGAAGAATGCCGGCCTGCCGCCGCTGACGAGCACAAGCGCTGGCTACGACTCGGAGGCGAGGACTCTGTGCGCAGAGTCAGAGTCAGAGTCGCCTGTGTACCACGCTCGTCGGAAGCCAAGTCAAGTTCCACAGGACGTGGGCGAGACCCCGCTGCCTTCGCCATGGTCGTTCGGCTCCTCCTCCTCGTCATCGAGGTCCGGCCAGTCTTCCGAGGCTGATACGGACATGTACCAGATGGACGCTCCGTCAGAAGTAGCTGTCGCCCTTGCCCGTGCACCAACACCCAGTGCCCTCGAGGTACACTCGCACGCTGTTGCGCCTCACCTCCTGGTACCATCGCACTCCAAGTCGTCAAGCACCACCAGCCTACATTCGCATGCACACTCACACTCGCCGTCGCAAACACAATCACAACCCCTGCCCAACCTCCACCTACATACGTATGCCCCTAAGATGAAGACGTCGAATGGCTCGATGCGGACGATCACCTCGCCCGATCGTGATCGGTTCTACATCGTTTCAGAGGGCAACGAGCGCGCACAGACACCCGAGTCGCCCCGCCCGTTCACGTCTACAGCTCCGCCTGCTGGGAGTAGTGAAGGCGCGGTTCCGGGGAGGGGCATTCAGGTGATGGTGTACAAGACGGAGGTGCGCTCGACGGAAGAGCTATGATGGTGTTGCTTCTTCCTCTACGACTGCCAATGCCGTCAACTCCCTCGACGGACGAACGCAGCTCGTCGACCGTTGCGCAACATGGACATCCCACTAGAACGCGTGTCGGCCTCGAGCGCTGAAAAACGACACCTTGTATTGTATCAATATCCTCCATCTCTGTCTATTTATCTGCATCTGCCGTCAGTGGCGGCAGCACCTATCCATCGACGTCCTATTACGACACCGCCTAGCCATCCATGATACCTCCTACCTTACACCTGTCGACCTGGACGCTCGCTATTCACGCTCCTTACTTGATAGCATCTCAATGCCGCTTCCTTATGTATCCTGTTTCGTTTTCCTGTGCCTATATCCAAGTTTTTTTCCGTCTGCATCTCTCTCCCCAGTGTCTCTTTTTCTCCATGATTGGATGATCACGCATAATGTATTTTCTACGCTACACGTACGTACGAGAACAAACGAATGAGCCATTGATTTGGCGTTTGAAAGGTGCGAATGCTGATCCGAGCTTCTGGAGATCTACCTTCTGAAGGATGATATCCTTCATCCTTGTCCATTCTTTGAACGGGCACGAGAATCAAGCAGTGGAGCTAGCAGAGGCCCAAGATCATTCAGCAAAGCCTCCCAAAGGTCCTTGCACAAGAGGCAGAACGACAAACTTTCAAGCAGGACCATCATAGGTAGGAAGACCTAGAATTGAGGTTGTCCACAAGAGGATGCGTCGAGGTCGCGAGGGACACTGCAGGAGCAGGTGAAGAAATTTGAAGACCTTGGGCGAGGAAGGTCAGGTAAGCAGTTCGTCGAGAAATTCTTCCATTTCCTCTATTTGTGATTTTGGCTTGACACCGTCGGGAAGTGGAAGGGCGGGGGCTTCCTGGTATACTCCTGCGGTTGTTGAATTAGGGCTGTAGCAGTCAACAAGAATGTACGAACGAACCTTGTTTTCGACGCGCGGAGGTTGTGGTGGGCGTAACTGGTTTTGTTCGTAGTTTCTCCGATTTTGCCTTGAACCTGTCCTTGAGATCTACATATAAAGTCCAACGCGTTAGATGCAAAGGAGTCGCAAAAAAGCGAGTAGACTCGACGCGCCCCGGGTAGCCTCAGCAGCCTTCTTCTCCTTGCTCATCTGATCCAGCCCCTCATCCCACTCGATCTGCTCGACCTTGCCCTTCTTCGATAGAGCCTCAGGCTTGTATCGCGCAGGGTTCGAAGAGATATGCGCCAGAGATGTGTCCACGTCATCCTCGTCGTAGTCTTTCTTCTCCGAGACTTTCAACGTGGGGCCAACTTCCTCTGAGATGCGCTGTTTCTCGAGGAAGGCCGATAGGTCGACTTCCGGCTCGAGGATAGGCTCCCCTGCGGACAAAATAATCCGCGTAAGGTCGCCCTCTAGAGTCAACGGAGGCATACACACCGTCCGAATCCAACTCAGGCTCCTCCTCCTTGTACCGATCCGCGTTCGTGCCCAGGTTCCTTCGACTATACTTCTCCCTGAGCTCCTTTGCAAGCTCCGCTTCTTCCTCCTCCGTGAGGTTTGGTTTCCCTTCTCCCTCAAGCAGGAGTCGCTCGATGAACTGGGCAGGGCGGCCCATTCCTCGCCCACGTCCACGGGCACGCAGGTATTTGCCTAGTCCACCGCGTGATTTGCCTCTACCGCGACCTCGTCCGCGGGTGGTGCTAGATGAGGGTTCTTGGGATTCTGACATTGTAGGTCTGGGGCTAGCAGGTCAATCAGAACGCGAAGACGAGACAGTGATGAGAGGAAGAGAGGCGGATACAAGCAAACAAATAACGATGGCTTCCTTTCCTCGACCGTTATGATCACGATCACTTTTACAGTGCCTCAGCTTCTGTGTCCATCTGGATGCTTCCTTATCTCTGCACTTCTACCTTCGGGGCTGGCCACACGTCCTTTCCTCCCCGGCGCTTATGAGCGGAATGTTATCAACCCCGCTTGGCGATCGGTCGCGCCAATGTGACCGGAAGCGGCCAGCCAGGCGAATTTTCCTCCTGTTCGTCATGGCTGTAACAAAGGCTACTACCTCTTCTCCCTTCCTTCTCCTATAGCCCAGCTCGGGGTCTCCTGCCCCGTCCAGGAAGACAAGGGCGACATGCCCGCCCCGCTGCGCAACAACTCCGCAAGTGGACTTGGTGCTGGACTCAAGCAAGCACCACTATCGAAGTTTATGGTTATACGCCCTGGAGGAGCCCAGGGGGATATGCAGGCCCCATGAGTTACTCAGAACCCAACACCGGCACCCTCAACGGAGACGGGAGGAGACGTAAGGATGGCAGGCTCTGACCCTCCTCAGATGCAGGCGGCTTAGCCCGTAGTTGACACGGCCAACCCGTCAGCCTCAATACCACCGTCCCCTATCAAGTCACAGCGGGCCAAGAAGAGAAGCAGGTCGAGGGGGGGACTAACAGAACCATCTCGAGTCAAGAAGGGCGAAACCAGAGAGGAGCCCTTCGCCCGAGTTCATTTATGACCCCGACACCCTTCGTCAGATGCCATCGCTTGTTCCTCGAATTCCTAAAGGCAGCGGCCAGGATCTCATTCTCGTTCGTGCGTTTCTCGTTTCGCCTTCGTCTAGCTTGCTGACCCTTTCTGACTAGATTACGATGACGGAGGCAAAGAAGCTCTACTGTCTCAAAGACGAGCAAATGCGCAACATCAAAGTGTACCGTGTCGAAAAGGCCATCTTCAACTTGGAACCCGTCCTGGTTCACTACTACAGAGACGACCTCGTCGAGTTCGAGGCTTGGAAAGCGTACGGCGGTCGTACTCGTTTCATCAGATAGTATATCGCCATTATTTGCCTCTTACCCCTGACACGCTAACGTATTCGTTTCGTAATCTTTGTAGGCTCCTTCAGCGCAAGCGCGCCTATGATAAGCGGCGTACGGAGCTCTACCACTGGGTACTTCAAGCCTGTTGTCGCGAGTCGCAGCACAACTAACGGCGGCGAAAGACTGCCCACTCAAGATACACTTGAAGAACGCGGTGAGTATTGACCTCATCCACTTGCCTGTATCCAGAACGCCGATCAAGGATTGTCTTCCTTTTTCTTTCTATTCATCCTTTTCAAAGCAGAAGGCGGCCAGAAGACGACTGCCTCTGACAATGAGCACGACAATGGAAATATTTTGGTCATCGCTCTCGCCAAGCCTCGATCCTCAGTAGCCAATCGCAAGGCGAATGTGAATGCTAGCTCATCTCCTCACAGTAGTTAGGCAGAGAGAGTCGTCGATCATGCTCCCTCCGAGTCCAAAAAGGTGAGTCGAACCTCTTATTTCAACTTTATCGTGGGTGCCGTCTCATGCTCATGGAATTTACAGCTTCCGACCTTGGCCAGTGGTCATAAACATGCCAGCTCCCAGACCACATCCATGGCGAAGGCGAGAAAAACCAAGCAAAGTGTCCTTAACTTCCCGAAGACGGTTTCTTTGCCAAGGCATTCAATCTCGACTCCCGAGTATCAAAGAAACACCAACACCAGTCGAGGGCAACCCCGCACCTCACTCAAACGATCCTCGATCGGTATTATACGCCGACACCAACATGCGGCCCCACGGAAGACGTCAAGACCATTGGCCAAGGAAAAGTGTAAATGCTTGTCGAATGGGTTGTAAAGGACGCCACCTCATTGTACTGACTTTCTCTCTCGATCAGAAGGTTGATTCTTGTAAATTAGTTTGGAGAATCTGTGCATCGTAAATTTTTTAAGCGCCCAGGCGGAGCTTGCCGAGCAAGCCCTCAGACGAAGCTCGTGGGAATTGTCAAAAGCCCACCTTTGATTCCTACTACGATGTCCAAACGTCCTAGATCCCCCTCCGAGTCCCAACCCCCTAGGCTCGAAAATTACCGCTTTCTGGCGAAGAAACGTCGTCTCAACGCTGCAGCTGACTCTAAAGTCATTGTCAGTGCCGGCAACCCCACTCACAGCCCCAGTGAGTAACGTGCTCCGATCGTAGTGCCGATCGTTGATCAGTTGCTTCCATTTTGATCAGGTCTCCCCACATTGCCCATCGCGTCCAGCAGTTCCTCGGTGACAGTGACTGTCGCAGACGATGCTCAAGTTGATGTCTCCTCGTCGCCTTCGCCGCCCCGGTCAGAAGGCTGTGCACTGGGTGGTCCGTGCGCCGACGACAACTTCGAGGACTTCTTCAAGCCCAATAACTTCGGTGTCGTCGCCTCGTACATCGACGATATCCTGACCACAAATGAGAGCGCATACTTAGTACCAGAGGGTACCCCTGTGAGTATTTGAGCTTGTTATCATCTTCTCTTCAAATACGTCTAATTTTCTCCACAGATTGTCCAGTCTGATCTCGCAAACGTCTACTATCTCGAGGGTACCTACCTGACGGCAGTCCGCCGCCTGAAAGTAAAGTGGGTGATGAATCCCTATCATAGTTTCTGTACCCTGCTTACAGGTACACCCTCAGGTCCAACGTCAAGAATGCTGCTGCCCTCAACGGTATGCAGGCTTACTCTGCACGAAGTGCTGAAGAGCAGGCATGGAAGATGCATGGAGGCCGTAATCAATTCGTCGCATTGTGAGTACATACTGTCCTCGTTTTCCAGCCCAACTTTGACACTGACTTGACGGTCTGCTTAGCTTGTGCAAACGCATGATTGCGAACGGCTAGTCAAGAGCAAGGGTGCAGGAATTCCTTCCCAGTCGCAGACTGCGAGAAGCTCTGAACATTAAGCGTTTCTCAATGTGTCTTATTCCTTGCTTGCTAATGTGGAATAACTTCACAGTGATCGAAAGACGAGAACCCGGTGACTAGTTCATTGATTTTAGAATCCATATGCCTATGCTGACAATTTTACAGCTAGGCAATTATCCGCGTGGGCATTGATCCTTCAAGTCAGGAGGATGTAACCACAATTCCTCTCTCCCGAGCCAGTTGAGTGTGCGACACGGCGCGACGCCAATCAATCTGCAGAACGCTTTCTGGACTTCCCTATACGCCTGATAACCACTCTTTGACGAAGTTCTCGTATAAAACGCCACCCAAACCAGGCCTTTCTAAAGCGCCTTCCGTTCCTTCCGAGCAGCGATCCTATACGACTTCCTCTGATCACCCATCCGCATGCCGATCCCATTGAAACGGCCTTTTTCTTGTCTATAAGCATCTACGAAATTTTACCACCGCTTACCAGGTTACCATCATTTTCCTTCACTTTGCTAGAATCTTTTGACCTGCAATATGCTTGCCATTGCAGTGCGTAGTGCTGAAACAAACGTATCCACGGGGTGGCCGGGAATCGGGCGGGTGACCGTGCTGGTACAGACATGTTTTGTTCGACTCATCGAGATAGGGATATTCCTCAAGGAAGTGCAAAACTTTGATGAGGCTGCGGTTCATTGAACAATGACGAGTACGCCTGCATCCTGGAAGCTTTCCGGACTAGCCCCAATACAGGCAAAGCAAGCCTGATAGCTCCCTATGTTTTATCTAGAACAGGACGTTATGTATATACCAGTCAAAGACCCTTGAGCACACGAAGATGGACAGAATAATCCAAATTGCACGAGTCTGAGTGGCGACGAATAAGACATCGTTCAAACTTGGCAGGCCCATTGCTACAGGCGCCCATGAAGGCAATCAGCCAAAAGACTTCGAACTCACGACGATGGTGCACATACCATAATCTTTTATGTACGCATATCTCCACTGCTTATACTTGCCCTTCAGCAGTATAGCCGCACCGTCCTGAGGGCACGGACGGCCTTCCACCGCGATGTATGTCTGAACACCATCGGTTTCTCGAAGGACAGTATGAAGCAGCCACCATTGCCACGTCCAGTAGCGAGAATTCAACCAAAAATACCACCAGTAGTGTTTCTGTACGTCTTGTAACAGCTTCACGATCGATGACAGCCTGAGTTCGAATTCGGTTTCATGCCCGCAGAGATTCTCGCCGGCGTCGAATTGGATCTGCAGGATGCTTTCACCAACGTAGGATTCACGGACGGTCCGTTCTGTGTAGCCATCTTGGAAGATTCTGACTTCATCGCGTTCGAGGCGGTGAGGAGTCCAGAAGAAAGACAGATAATGGAGCCAACCAGCATGCACGGCAGATGGTCCAGCAATATGGATATTGTAGTTCACGTTTCGATGCGAAAAAGAGACAAGGACGATTTCCTTTCCCGACCTTTCATGAAAGAGTTCGATAGAGCGCAATGACGAAGACAAGATGTCCGAAGTAAGAATTCCAGCCGTGGAAGTGCGCTCTTGAATGAATGCAGGTAGGCTGGAGGTGAGCACGAGAGGTCGGATCCGAGGGGAGGGAGAGAGGCGTGGCGGAAGCATGCATCGTCCTAGCCAAGGTGCTTAGGTTGGTCCATACCCATCCTTCGAAGCTAAGTCGTTGTGAAATGTTTAATCCCACAATCGCTGAAAGGGTGTACTCACTCACAAAGTGTTCGTCCAGTAGAGGATACAGCCAGTTACACTGAAGGCGAGAGAGACGAACGCGCCTCCCAGATACACCGATCTCCCGATCTCGAACAGCAGAAGGGACACGAGTACCCAATCGATCGTTCCGACAGGCCTTCGTGCTACGACTATCTAAAGGGCCGTATGATGAGCTTACGCTGCAGCAGACACCATATGGAAGGTGCATAATGGATTCACCTTGATCGACGCCGAGCGAGCTGTATGCAGTTGCCCCGGATGAGAATGGGCCCAAAGAGCGATCATATCTCCATGCTTGATTTTTCCGGTGAAGTCGTCGTCGGAATTGAAGACGTGGATTGCACTGTATTCAGCTACAGAGCGACTTTCGGATACACCACGAGGAGTTGCGTTGAGCCGCACACCGCCCGTAGCTATCTCGATCAGCTCCCCATCGTCCTCTGAGCGCCTGATGATGCCGCATGAGAGCCAGCTGGATGAATGCTGGCTAGTGTTCTCCTCATGTCCGTCAACCGGATCGTCAGACGTTGCCCCAAATGCTTGGACATGGATGGATGACACCGGTAGAGAAGATGTATATATGGGAGACGTCAAGAGATAAAGATATCGTCCAGGTTGGCAGAAAGAACTGGGAATGGGGTAGTCCATGTGCCCTGGGACTATCGGGATGAAATCAGTGAAGCTGGGGGGCAACGGGAGGAAGGTGCAGTCTCGGCCCTTTGTCGAGCCTTCAAGCGTCCGGTCGTGGTAAACGAGCATTGTCCTGAGGCAAGCCGTCCAGTTAGACGGTCCTACTATCATATTCTTCACCTGTACGAGACTGTGAAGGATTGAATAGAGTAGCAAGATGATCCGGATCCCATACGGGTTCAGGAACTCTGGGAAGGCTCTGGTTCGATGTTGAGCATAATAATCATCTGTCATAAGAAGTCGGCTTTCGAACGAAGAGGGGTAATATGAAATGTACCAGAGGAAAAATGCAAGAGTAATCGACCGTACGCGCCGTACTCAGTGAGCATGTAAAGCTTCATCTCTTCAACTGTGATTGGAACCATTTCTCTACCGTTGGTCTTCAAAATCTCCGATATTGCCCTAGCAGCCTGTGGACGGTGGATGATGTCAAATAGAAAGCCGCGGGACCAGGCCCAACAATTGGCAGAGAATAGCCCATATCTTGAATATTTCTCCTCGTAAGACTCGTCTTTCAAGATTTTGGCAAGGTCTTTGAGTGTGAATGGTTCGACTTCAGGAGACGATCTGAGTTTGATTTCGAAAACTTTCTTTCGGATTCAGCAATGGCTCGCTTGAGCCGCTCGGTCACCCACCTGCTTTAGTCCAAGTCTTCGTTTCTACGTCTTTCTCGCTGCCGCGTTCGTGAAACATGAGGATATCGAGTGCAGGTCCTCTAAAAAGTCCCCGTGCGAACGCAGCCTTGGCCTTGAACCCTTCGACATCTTCGTCCAGTTCGCGTTCGAAATATAGGTAAAGCTCCTGCTCTTCGTGGGTTGTCGTGAACACGAGGAATTCATGGCGCCAGTGATCCACCATGCGAGTATCCTTCAGCAGCTCGATCTTCGTTACTGGTTTAGAGGCGTTCTTCCTCAGTCCTTTGTCCAAGATAGCGTCAGCGAACTGCTTGGGAGAGTAGCTGCTCGACAATGGGTCTGCCGACATGGCCTGCGCACGATGGTGGTGTGAGGTTTGGATTCTTTCACAGCACACTAACGCTGGGATGATATCTGTGACGAAAACAAACAGTTGACTCAGGGTGTCGTAGCTGGACATGCGAAATAGGTGTGCCAGCTACACAGCTTGATGCTGACGTCTCCTCGGAAGCGCTACGGTCCTTGTTCTCTTCTTCGATTGCCAACATGGATAGCACCTCACAAACCTCCCCCGTAAACGATACGTCAACCAAGGCAAACCTTGCATCGGACGTTACAGACGCGAGAGGTACGACTGAACAACCTTCCAATCGTCGGATTGGCGCTCTGAACGAGTCGTCGTCACAAGCTCGGCCTGATCATAATCAGCCCCGTCGATGTAGCGGGATTGCCCAACAGTTGCGAAGACCACCACAGAGGCATCACTCAATATCAATTCCCCAACTTCAAGTTCCAGAGTCCGACCGAGAGTCTTCTGACTTCAATCTTCTCTGGAGTGGATTTTTGCGAGTATCATGGCGCATCTTCGACAACGTCATACTCCTTCAGATGGGGTCGGCCTACTTGATACGATTCCACGAGCTCGCACTAGTAGCCAGTGGAGGAAATGATCTTGTATCGATTGACGCCTGGAGGAAGGAACAACAAGCGGAGTGGAATCGACTGTCCCCAACGGTACGTCCGAAACGGGTTTCTCGCTCCCTGGTTCACACAATCTTATTCGTTCTCTTGACCTTAATAGCTCGGCCTGCTGGCCGCAATGCACGCAGCTATCCTGGCCATCAGTCCCGAGCCGCCAAGGCTGGCATATTCTTTGTGGCTGGGCGGTGGGACACTGAGCGTTTGTGGGCTCTTCACCGTACAGTACTTCCCAATCAGGGCCTTCTCGATGACTGATGAGGACGTGGGCTTCATCATCGAAAGCGGGAACGAATTATTCAACGTCTCTCCTCGCCGCAGCAGTTGCCAGCCCAGTCGTCATATGCCTCTGGGCTGCGGTTCTCTTTGTTGCTGGGATGGTCGACTATATCCTCGAGAGCGATTTGGGAGGCCTCAGGTATCGTATTTTTGCGGCAGTTCCTGTGTGCTTTGGTATTGTTACCGTCGTGACGACATTGGTCATTGGGGAAACTATCGATGGGAGGATGAAGCAAAAGGTACTTTAGCAGTGCTTTCTAGGTTCGACCTGTCCTGACGACATCTTATGGCCTGTAGTATTATCCACGAGGACTGCAGATGAGCCCGATCGAAGAAAAGAGGCGGAAACATGAGTCATCATAACGACCTGGTGCTCGGGTGGTCAACTTTCCTTCGGACAACTTTCCTGCCTGACATGTCGACTCATTCAGCTGAACGTGTCCCTATTTCTGCAATGATCGTTGAGTTTACATATCCGCCACTTTTCATGAATTTATTTTCATTTGTCTTTTGCGAGTGTGCCAAACGTCCACCTCCCGTCTATCCCGAATTCAGATCCGAATCCGACTGTTGAAGCTCAAAAGACGATACTCTACATTGGATTCTTACAGTACTGCTTATATTTACAAGTCCAAGCTTAAGTGCGAGATCAATCATGATCCTCCCTCCCTACGCAGGACCTAAGCAAGTTACATAGTCCGAAAAGGAAGAACACCGTCAACAGGATGAAGATGACCACATAACCTAGCGAGGTTATCGCGAAGAGCGCCCACAACGTTACGGGTCTCTCCTCGTCTCTCTCCACCGGCGGTGGAGGAAGTTTTTGCTTCTCGTTGAATAGCAAAGGTGGCTTGGAGGCCTGATCCTGAGAATTCGAAATTTTTGGGTTGTTGTCCGGCCAAAATTTGCGATATTTCCGACTTTTTGTCCGGTCATTTTCCGGCATACAGTCATTCACCATCATTTGATACACTGAAATTTAAAATTGCTCCCAGAACT
>JANKHO010000672.1:0-17540 GCA_027627235.1 Agrocybe chaxingu | reverse complement strand
TTTTTGAGCATGAGAAGGATGTTCTGAATACTTAATAGGTAGAACAACGACCTATACAAAATTTTGGGACAAAAAACTCTCTTGATGCCTGCTGTGTGGATTCCTCCGTGCTGCTGCGGTGTGGAATCCTTTTCTTCTTATGGCAACGCATCGAGATCATGCAGCTATTTTCGTTCAAATGCATACCTCTCGTTATCATCGGGCGTGGCTGTCTCCAAGACCACTAGAGTAATTTCACGGCGATCGCGATATCATGATATCGATCTTATCCTTGTCAGACAAAATGAGCGGCTGCGTCCCCCTCGTGTTGCCTCTGTTCTCCGCCATTCCTCACAAACACTACTCCATATACGCCGCAATGTCAATAGCAAGCCGCTCATCCTATCTGGCAGACATTCTCACCTTTGAGCCGGGAAGGAACCGTGTCCCAAGCCTCTTGGGCGATGCCAGGATCGTATTGATGTCGGACAGAATGAGCAGCTGCGCCCCTCTTCATGTGGCATCTACGGTCCGACCCCATCCCACCCGCATATGCCTCGCGCTTTCTGGCTTTGAGGACGAAAATGTCTCCCACACATCCACCTCGTCCGCCTGAACTTGGAACTTCGTCGCTCGCCCGAAATGTCTCCTAGAATCACGAGAATTGGACGAAATGCCCGACTATTCGGGTACCTTTGTCACTTCGCGATAAGGCAGGCACAAACAACTGGCGAGCGTCTGTAGCTGTCCTGTCCAGGTCGTCAGTGAAAGCCCAAAATTAGGTACCGTGAATCCTAATGGAGATACAGTCTCGCCCAGGGAAGGGGAAGGAAGCGCAGAGAGAGACGGAGCGCCACCTCACGACAGCCAAAGCGCACTGTCCAGAAAGTGCGTGCGATGCAGCGAGTCTGTTTTCAAACGCCAGGGAAAGAAGAACAAAGAGCAGTACAATGGACGTGTCGTATCAAGCTCTATATCGCCGCTGAAATCGTGGTAGGAATGAGGTGGACCTCCGTCGGCATGCTCCTTAAATTGTGCTGCGCGAATACTCAGGTCCCGAAAGATCAAAGAGAAGTAAAGGGTGGCAAGAAGTGTGTGTTCGTTTCCTGCTGCCTTACTTGAGTTTGTGGATCGTTGTCCGCAAATACTGACCAGGATCCAGCTGATATCAGTGCAGGTAGTCAGTTAAGCAGGGCGGGGATGCGATAGTGGAAAAGACCAAAGATAGATGTGACGAGCGAAAGAGCGGTGAGTCCAGTAGATTCTGTGCTACATACCAGCCCGCAACGACAACTCGATAACGAGTCAAGAATCCTGCGATGGATGGACGGGGCTTGACCATCCTTCTGCTCGAAAGTGTGATCCTCGGTACGAGGGGGTTTGTGGTGCTGAGGGTAAAAATAAGAGAGAACAGAGAGAGTGCAAAGGGGATGCTAGCGCTGAGAAAATGTTGCGACGGAGCGATGGGATGAGGAGGAATTTGGAGGAGGGGGATTCGAGGCATGTGAAGGATTCGGAATTGACGGGAGAAGAGATTCAGGCAGTGCCGAGAGGGCCTTGAGAAATACGCGCAATCTCTGAGGTCGTTTCTTCGCCTCTTTCTTCGCCTCCTCATCTACATCGCGAACTGCTAGGTAGTCATGGATTCACGGCCATACAACATACTCTCCGTGGATCCAACTCTATTCGCCCAACGATACTGTCTACAGCATCTTGATTTCATTGTCTCTTCCGAACCGCAACTCGTAGGCTCGGAGATAGTGACGATGTGTAGTCCCCCTCAACCTCCACTCGTGTACGATCTCTATAGCCATCAAGCGCTTTCATCTCTCATCCTCAAGTAACAAGCTTGAACTGTAGATGCAACGCATGGCAAAAGAAAGACGTCGTGCGCCACATCGAGGTACGTTGCTAATTAGCAGCCGAAACTCAGTACACATAACCCTCCTCTCGTAGCTCTCCCCTTCACAGCTTTCCTCTGGTGGGAAACAGCAATAGACAGGCTGTATCATCCCTCTCATGTCTCTAGGATGCTCAAGTCTCAAAGGTGAGAACAACACGTCGATGTATGCCAGAATATCCGAAGGTCCATCCAGCTTCGGCGAATCTACCATAAATGGGTGTCATCAGAGACGAGGCAATGGACGCGGGTGGAGTGTTGACTAATGACGGTGGATGTTGGATTCGCGGCGCTGATATAGAGACGTTGGGTGAGTGTTGCGAAAGCTGTATTTCAGGTGCACGACATATGCTTACCTTGAACTTTCAGCCTTTCGCTGTACTCTCTGGCCCATCCGGCCCATGCATCTCAAACTCACGCCGAACGAAGCCCCTTTCTTACCCTTGTCAGCGCAATCCACAGCGATGGATCCAAGGAAATGATGCCGTTAGAAACGGTTTCCGCGAACAAGATGCGAAGTGCACGAACCGATGACGGACGGCGGGGCAGATCTGAGTCGAAATGAGGGTGGCAAGTGGGTGGTGGTGGTTGCGGAAGCAGCTCGTGGCATGTTACCGGCCAAGATGATCCAGAAAAGACATCAGAGTGAGTGGTGTATTCCTATACGACGAACAGGACCCCTTAACTTTCGTTTCTGCGGCACTAGCGGACCTCACTACGACGGAGAACTGTGAAGATGTAGTCGAGCGTCTTCAAGATCGAAAGCAGCAGTCGATATGGCTTCGGGGCCGATTTCGCGTCAGCGAGGAGAGCCAGGAATGGCCAGAGGTAAGTGTCCTCCTATCTACGCGAGCACATGAATTCTTATCACAGTCTTCCAGCTTATCATTGACGTCGGTTGCTACCACATGGGCTACGTCATGGTAGGTTCGTATCATTGTCGTCTACTTGGGGCGGCGAGTACTTACTAGTACCTGGGATCTCTTCTGCAGTACGTTCGCAATGACAACTCAAAGACCGATGGTCAAGAAACCGGCGTTGAGACGATCTAGAAGAGTCAGAGGCATAGACTTTCTTGACGAGGATGATCCAGGATGGACATCGGAGTGAGTATGTACATTAGACGATGAAGCAGGGTTTCTTACCTCTCGTTTTAAAGCTCTTAGAGGCCGGAGATGAATTGGGTGTCGAGCGTAATCAATTAAATGAGGGGACAGATAAGATAAGATTTCGAACATCTGGCAACAATGTTCTTTGCGTTTTGTTCCTTTGATGTCGGGCGGTACTTGCAGGCCTGGCCTGGCACCCTCTTTCGTTATAATTGGCTGGTATCCGAAATAGATTGAGGCTGTACGCATGTCGTGCATTCAAACCGTCAGATAAGAATCCGCAGTTCCGCACCTTGACTCCTTCCACCACTAATCTTTGTGCACGAACACAATCCGATGGATGAAGATATCCTCTTGAGGTAAATCTCGCTGTTTCACTACTAGCCGTTTGTACTGATTTATGTTCTAGGTCGCCGTCACCATTAGCGACTACCGCAGCGATAGAGAAGTTCGCAGTCTTCACCTCCATTTTTCTCGTGTCCGACCTCACGCATCCCTAGCGAGGAATTATTTCTTACAGGTAATTAATTCGGCCACTTTAAAGCCTTTACGTTGAAGGATTTCCTTTCAGACATTACTCTCGAATATAAGGCCGACACCACGGCGCATACCGCTCCCGAGGAATTAACCCTTGTAATATTCGGGCCATACGACGAGATGGGGGCCATGCTACCGTTGGAAAGAATATCCGAGACATCATGGCGGTACGAAGGGATCGTCGAGATGTGAGTTCATGTCCTTCCTTATTCTCCTTCGCTCAACATCCCCATGAATGTCCCACACCAGGCCTGCGCCGGAGAAGAACTCATTATGATCGCCTTTTGGGAGCTGGAACCCGGGGTCCGTAAAGTAGTTTATCATTCCGTGGAAGGTGACGCATTTGTTGCTGGAGGCTTGGTCATTGGTGAGCACATCTCTCTAATAATTCTCGAAGACGAATTGTTGTTTATGAGAGTATTTAATTTTGTCAGGTTCCCGGGAATTTGTGGCTGACATAGATAGTCCAACGTTTACTGTGACATTCGATGTCTGCACGATCTTTGCGGTCGAACGACGAGGCGATCAAGATGAGGATTCTGCGGGTGCGTTCTTCTTTTTTCTGTTCCCGGAATCTCGTACGATCACACGAATAGATGTAGAAATACCCGATGAAACTGCCAGAACGATGCTATCCGAGCCAGGAGCTGCTCAGGCCGAAATCGAAGTTCCTGATGACAACTTCACCGGCATGCTTCCACTCTTGACCACGGTTGGGATGTTATTCTCTCGTCGATTCGAACACACAGGGGATCTCGCCGACATCTCCAAGGCCATATCAACCGAGAGGAGGGTGGTTTCTCGCACACCGGGTGGGGATCCTAACCTCCCTGACAGGCTTACCAACCTTTGCATCTCGCTTTCCATTCGCTTCGAATCCACAAGAGACATCTCTGACATTTCGGAATCCATTTCTTGTGGGGAGAGGGCAGTCTGTCTAACCCCCGAAGGCAATGAGGACATGATTTCTCACCTGATAACTCTTAGCGCTTCATATATGTCTCGCTTTGCCCTCGCCCAAGACCTTCATGACGTATCCAAAGCAATATCCGCCCGAGAAAACGTTGTCCAGCTCGCTACAGAGGGCGACGAAGACTTAGCTGTGGCGCTTAATGAACTCGGAGAGTCCCTGATGCGGCGCTTTGTGCATGAAGGCAATCTCACAGATATCACAGAAGCAATACGAGTGCGAGAGAGAGCAGTGGACCTTACTCAGGAGGGCGATGAAAATCTACCTGGTCGGCTAAACAACCTCGGGCTTTCGTATTTCTGTCGCTTTGAACACAGCGGGGACGTGAAGGATATTTCTAACGCGATATCGCTACAGCAGAACGCGGTCGATCTTACCTCCGAGAATCACGAGAACATGCCTGCTCTGCTTAATAGCCTTGGAAGCTCCCTCATGGCACGCTTTGAATACACAGGAGACCGCCTCGACATTGAAGGTGCGACATCTGCCCTGAGGAAAGCCGCGCGACTGGCGCCCGAGGGCCACGAGCTCGCTGCTACAGTGTTCAATAACCTTGGGGTGGCACTTTGGGGTTGCTTCCAATGCTCGGGAGACATCAACGAGATTTCTGAGGCCATATTAGCTCACCAAAAAGCCTCTTCCCTCATATCAGCTTCCGAACAGCCAAATGTTCTGAACAATCTAGGGGTTTCGTTCCGTCTCCGCTTCGAAGAATATGGGGACCTTCTTGACATTTGCGAAGCCATATCTGCTCTCCAAAAATCCATCTCCTTGACTCAAGAACATCATGCAAAGATGCCAACTCGACTCAATAATCTCGCGACTGCCTTTCTAGCACGATTCGAACACACAGGAGACCTTGCTGATATTTCGGAGGCGATCTCGACCCAACGACGTGCAGTTGGCCTCATTCCAAAAGATCATGCCACCATGCCAATCATACTCAACACCCTCGGCTGTTCGTTTTCCAGTCGCTTCGAACAGACCAAAGATCTCGAAGATATTTCAGAAGCAATATCGGCCCATGAAAAAGCGCTGGAGTGCACTTCGAAGGATCATACCAACCTGCCGTTATGGCTAAGCAATCTTGCAATTTCGTTCAAGCTTCGGTTCGAAATGACAGCAAATCATTCAGATATCTGCAAAGCAATATCAACCCAAAGACAAGCCATCGATCTCACTCCTGAACACCACCCTTACCTGCCCACCTGGTTCAACAGCCTTGGAATATGTCTTACGCTTCGTTTCGAATCCGCTAGAGACACGAATACAATAGCTGAAGCGATATCAGCCCACAAGAAAGCGGTTAAACTCACCCCAAAGGGCCACGGGCTCATGCCGAGCTGGCTTAAATCTCTTGCAGATTCGTATTTAAGGTGCTTTGAGCACACCAAAGACCGCTCGGATCTCGAGGCGGCTATTTCCAACTACCGCCAATCTGCTACTAATCGCTCAGGGCCACCCTCCATACGCCTCGATTCTGCTAAGCAATGGGCTGCATGTGCCTTAAAGGCTAGCCCGTCAGAGTCAGAAGCAATGGCCGCGTACGAGACCGCCATTCACCTCGCGTCTCAGGTTGCGGGACTAGAGCAAACCATTGAGATGCGCCACTCTAATCTCATTGTCAATATCTCGGACTTGGCAACTACAGCCGCTGCTACCGCCCTCTCATTTGGACGACACGGAACCGCCCTAGAATGGCTTGAACACGGCCGCTGTCTGGTGTGGTCCCAAATCAATAATCTCCGGACGCCTCTTGACAACCTGCGTCGTGATGCAAAGCACAAAGCACTGGCTGATGATTTCTTAGCTGCGTCGAGAGCCCTGGAAAATTCAGGCTCTCGCACAGAATCACGAATTTATCATACTGAAGACAAGTTGCAGGAGAGAATGGCACTCCAAGACGAAGTCCACAAACATCTCAAATTCGCTCGTGAATGGGAGAAACTCCTCGTTGATATTCGTCGTATCGAAGGATACCAGGGCTTTCTTCAACCGCCAAGTGTGTCATCCCTCCTGAGCCTTGTACCGAAATCAGGGCCTGTCGTTGTTATCGATGTCCACTCCGCTCGCTGTGATGCCCTCGCATTGGTTTCAGGTGCTGACGCCCCTATCCATATTCCTCTCGACAATTTTTCTTATGCAAAGGCCGGCAACTTGAGGGTCCGTCTGCATCAAATTCATAGAACCCGCTCCCGAGGCGAAGAAGATGGAGATCGCGCCGGAAGGCGTGCACTTTCCAAGGACGCTAATCTTCATGATGTTCTTCTCGAATTGTGGCTACACGTTGCGAAGCCTATTCTCGACCGACTTGAAATCTTGGTGGGTGGCGATTTCCTGATCCGCGACAAAGAGGCTGATTATTGAAAATACAATAAGCCTCATACCTCCAGTCCTCCTCGCATTTGGTGGTGCACAACCGGTCCACTATCCTTCCTACCTATCCACGCCGCAGGAATCTACGGGCTGGAAAAAGAGGCAGAATGTCTTTCAGACTTCGCCATCTCATCCTACACTCCCACAATCAATGGGCTTATCGAGCGTGCAATAGAACGACCTAACACAGAGGGTCCAAAACACAACAGTTTCTTACTCGTCGCTCAACCCAACGCGCCGAATCTCCCAGCGATTCCCGGAGCTGCTGCTGAAGTAAACGCGATTCAGACAGAATTAAGCACGCACGGGGTGCACGCTCTCTGCGTGAAGGACGAAGCTGCGACGATCGGCAAAGTGAGAGACGAAATGGCGAATCATGATTCCATTCATCTTGCGTGCCATGGATTCCAGGACACCGCCAAGCCCTTGCAGACCGGCTTTGCTATGCGCGATGGCTGGCTCGAGCTCTCCGACATCATCAGGATCCAGAATACCCATGCAGATTTAGCGTTCTTGTCGGCCTGTCAAACTAGTACCGGCGACGAAGAGTTGTCGGAGGAAGCCGTTCATTTGGCTGGGGGCATGTTGGCAGCGGGATATCGAGGTGTGGTAGCCACCATGTGGGCGATAAACGATGGGCACGCTATAGAGATCGCCAAAGATTTCTACAACAATCTCTTGAGCTACGCCCGGGAATATGGAAAGCAGGAGGAACCGATGAATGCTAGGGCTCCTTACGCGCTTCATCACGCATCTCAACGTATGCGAGACAGGCTCGGAGATTCGGAGAATGCGCTTCAAGCGTGGGTGCCTTATGTCCACTTTGGAATGTGATTTACATAGTGTAGACGAAAGATATGTATTCTGTGCGCCACAATTACTGAAATTAAACTGGCTCGGACGGCCCAGACCTCATGTCCCAATTCATTAATTCAATTTTTAGCCCTCTCCCTTGAGCCAGTACGATAGGTACATTTAGTAAGCAAGATCCCCTCCTGTTTTCAGCTTCAAGCAAGGGACGATATATTTGCTCTTTAGATTCGGGACTTTCTATTATTACTGCGTCGTGACTAAGCTAATGGTCCAGAGAGACATCACCAGTAGCAGTCGGAAACGTAGTCGGAACGTTGCTGTGGGCGCGTTGTGATACCAATGACGGTCCCAAGCGCTGGTCGGGCAACTAGCAGCTATGTAGAGTCCGCTTGACACTGTCCGCGTTATACTGTCATGGACAACATGCCTGCTGCCCTCTGGAGTCGCACGGGCTTTCGGGACCCCACGTCTTCGAGAAGTTGAAAGCTCTCAGGTCTGTATGTTTCCATTTGATTGCTTTGCGCACGGATATGCAGCAGAACTCGGCTCGCAAAGACTGCATGCAAGGAACGGGACATTCTGGAAGGTGGTAATTATCTCAGGATATATGGGCGTGAAGAATGCGTTGGAATAGAAAACACGTACCCCACCGCGAGGAACTGGTAAGGGGCAGGTATCTGTCTTGATATAAGCGCATGTTCAAGGTTATGCAGGTTCTACCGGAGGAGACGTACTGATGTATTCCAACTAAGAAGGAGGTTCACAGTCGAGAGAACTGAGGAGGTCGAAGGTCAGCTGCAATTCGGTTAGAGAAGCTGGCCGTGTGGTCGAACTGACCGAACATGTAGAAGTAGTATGTGATCCCTGTTCATGGGGGCGAGCTAAGTCGCGAGATGTACGCAATTTTGTCCTTTGGAGCATACCTTCGCTGTAAATAGTTCTGAATAATGCCTCGGACTGACTCCCACTGGCAAAATGATCTAGAGATTCCAGTTCACAGTTCCCATCAGCCAAGGACCCAAAATACAGGGGAAATGCGCCCACTTACACGCTTTCGCAGCGGGAATAACCATCAAGAAGAGAGATACTATGGGAAGAAAATAAATCCATAACCGCGCACACAGGTTTTGATAGAAGCAAGACGCACGTGTATCCCAGATGAGTATAAAGATCCAACTTAGTGTTATGACATTGTCGGTAGCCACTATGACGCAGCCCAAGAAAGGCGGCGCGACAGCTGTGACTGGGAAAAGACGAAATGTTAACAAGGATTACGTCGTATCAGGGGAGATGCCAGTAAAAACGTACATCTCACGACCGGTATGAATTTGATGAGAAACACCGCAGTTGGAATCCAGCAAGCTGCGAATAGGATGGGGAGGAGGACTGTCATGACTCTGTGGCAGTTCCAGACGGCCCAGATGCGAAAGACCAGGATGACTGAGGGGTAAGCATAGTGGGAAACACGGTCAGCTCGCGAAACACCAAGACGACGTCGAGGAATTGACCGACTCTCTGAAGTAACCAACCCAACCAATGTGAGCGACCGGCCCACGTAGTTCGCATACGTACAAAATTCAGGACTGAGGTTTGAGCCGAACGAGACTGCGTGGAAGACGCGGGATGTGAGCGACGGTACTGCACAAAAAGAAATATGCATACTCACTATGGTTCCCAAACCATAATATATCGAGGAACGGGACGTATCGTTGGATGAGGAACACAATCTTGACAACCGTCCATCTCTCTGGCCAGATATGCTCCACCTCCATCCCCACAGTTAGAAGGTAATCCCATAAGAATATAACGCCCGCGGCGACTGAAAGATATCGAACGACCGTAAGCACAATCAGAACCCGGAAACAGATAGGCGGCCGTACGGTCTATGCTCTATGAGATAGGGGTTAACCTGGTCCGGGGAGCGGAGGAGCGTTAGAGCACTGACTTTGGTTATACTCAACAGGCGCAACCTCTCAACTATTTCCCGTAGGATTGAAGGGCTCTGCCATTGCCGCGCAGCGACAAGACGATGAACGGGGAAGGGGGCTCGTTGAGCAACGGGCGGTGCAGGACTCAAATACGTAGCCTCATGCGCAGGGGCGCACAGGCATGACGACGACCGAGGATGCTATGGCGCCTCGAAGAAGCAGAGAGTGTCTCGGCATACATACGTTCAACGAACGAACCTCCATCGTTCGCGGGTGCACTGCCGTTTCCGTTTTAAGACGTCGATTCAATTGAGTCGTCACGACACAAGCCCGTTGCGGCTCGCAGTGCACCCGTTGTCGGTAAAATTACTTCCCCCGTACTCATCCAGGAATCGTCGACGAATTCCAAGGAGACGATCGTGGCCAGGAATAGAAGACAACTCGTAACTTGAACGATGTTCTTCAACATATGCGAAACTTATTTGGCGCTTGGGCAGACAAGAATGCTCCTCGCTGATGGATAAAATATGATAAGTTTCGTGTTTGGACATTGGGAATGCTTGTACCGACTCGGATGATGAACCCTCTCAACCATTTGGCAATCTTCCTCGACGCTCTCTGGTCGTCGCCCTCCTTTCACCCACCAACCCCCGAGACCGCCGTGCCCCTATTGTCACGTCGAAACCGACACTTAGTATGGTAAAAAGAGACATTTTGACCCACGTTGCGAGCTTGTGTACGTCGTTCGGCAGGTCGATTGAACTTCAGTCGAAATGCGGGAGGATAGGAGGATTCGGGCGCCGTCCACGTCCTCCAACCGACATTCTATTAAATCTGCCGGCGACGACAACCTACCTGCGGGGCGAGTGGGCTTAGCACTTTTGACACCACTCGGGACGTACGTTCCAGGAATACCTCGAGATTAAAACCCTCTCATCCAAGCTGCACACACCCTCCTCGGGTTCTTCCTGCAAATCTTCAAACCTCGTCCGGCGTCTGCACCCCTCGCCTGTCCCCTCCCCCCCCAGAGCACCGTTCGCCATGACAAAGCAGACCAATATCGCGCTGTCGCAAATTGTGAGCGTCTTTTCCTTTGAAGGCCAGGAGTTCGTCATCCGTACATAGGCAACGTCGGCCTCGCGGTGATGGGTGGGTAACGATAGAGCTCCGGAGGTGATGTCGTTCGTGGTATCTGAGACTACACCTGAGGGTGATAAGTTTTGACGACGAAAAACAAAATCTGCGACAACGTGCCTGTCATCCTAAGGTATGAGATAAGGAAACGGTCTGCCAGGCGTTGCACGAATTTTGGCGAATCCATGAAAAAGTGATTATGGAGCTATGTCCTCGACTGAGTAAAAGGCGGGAATCGAAATTCGAGCCCATATGCAGTGGCCCTTCGCGATTTCCTCCTTTGATATCCTCTGCGGCGTATGAACGCCAAAGAGTTGCTTTTCGACTAACGGCTTCACGGAACTGGCGGACGAACACGGCGTGCTATATGTCTCGCGGCGAATTGTGATGATGGTAATCGCGCCTATCAACCGACGCGATGCGGATGTTCCACGAGCAGAAGAGCGGAGAGCCGGGAAACCTCACTCCTAACTAGCGAGACTTCGCATCCGAAGAGCATATAGTGAGGCCCACGTCGCTAGATGACCTCTAGCTCGCGGGTGAAGCAGCGATGAGCATAACCTAGGTATTCAGCAGGAAGCTCACGTACCGGTGACAACTAACTTCGCCGCCCAATTCACCGGCCAATCGCCTCCTCGACATTCCTTCAGCGTGCAGACGAGCTTGCCTGGTAGGTTGCCCTCTAGTGTTCAGATTGGGGATGTCGAAGACGGCGATTCGAGAGGTTGTCCTCGTTTTTTTCCATTCTAGATGCTGGCGTCAAGGATAAATGCAACGAACAGTTGGAATAACAATTCGTAAGGAGGCAGTCAATGGCCATTCGGAGTCGTTGGGGAAGAAAGAGGGCTGGATGTGACAAGACTTGAACGAAGCTGAACGTAAATAGTTACGCGTTACGATCGTACGGGCCGACAGATGACCTTATCTTATATCTGTTTCGAACATGAGGTCAAGCCCTCAAGCTCAAGCTCCAAGCAACCAGCATCATATGCCTTTTTGCTTTAAGAGGCAGAACAGCGAGAACAGTAAAATTTACTTCTACAAGTCTGTCGCTGTCGAAATTGTCCTTATGTAAGTAATGGTAAAATTTAAAATCCTAGTCCATGCTCCACCGTTGTACTGAGTAAAGATTATAAAGCTGCGTCCAGAGAATAAAGTCTCTCTTAAACCCGTTCTCTCAAGCATTAATCGAAATACCCTGCGATACACCTCCTTGTATCAACACCTGGCTTCCGTCCGTACCATTAATAGGATAAGTGTTCGTGAACACGACAGAGTACGGCGCGCCAGAAAAATAGAACGCATGTGGGATCTACAGCGCCGCCAAACATATCAGCATCACGATCTTCTCAATCCGCCGACGTGTCAACGTCGTCGAGCCCATTAAATGACACTAACCTTCGTTGTGAACTCGTCCAAAAGCGACCCAGCCGGAACAGTGCGGCGCGCCAGCACGATGGGCGGCTCATGTCCGTTATTCTCAGACGCGGGGACGACGATGGTGTAGTCGAGGTAGGCGGGCACGATGCCGAAGTCGTTGACGGCGCAGGTGAGGTCGACTTTGATGCTGATGTCCTATTTGTATCGTCGTTCCGGGATGACAGATTAGTATAAGAGGTAGGCATGAGGGAGAGGGAGGGTCTTACGTCGCCTGGGTTGTATGAAGTCGCCCCGCTCGGGCTTGAGACGGTGAGGATACCGAACCGCGTTGCTTCGGGACAGGACTGGCGAGGGTAAACGCTGGCGGAAGCCACGAGGCCTGAAAGGTAGAGGAGGGTGGTAGAGATGGCGAATTTCATTGCAAGAGACGTCGGGAGGGTAAAGATACGTCGAACAAGTCAGTAGATGCGCTTAGGTCGTCAGCGGAAGAGAGGTCAATTTATATGATACCCACCTGTGCCGAAAGCCGAAAGGGCGTTTTGAAACGCGGTGTTGAACGACCGCCATCGGAGTGGGATCATTCCAAGTACCAAGGCTCAAGAATCGCTGCTATTTTTACTCGTCCCGTTCTAAAATTAGGTGACACGGATATTCGAGGGGTGGTCTGAACACGGGCTCGAAGTTGCAAGCCGGGTCTCCCGGCCATGAAACGAAGTATGCGTGGCCATATTACCCGATTTCTGTTGGCATTGGGTATCGCCCGAGCCACATTGACCTGGCCCACCGTTTCGTTGCTGTTCTCTCGGCTGTCTTTCGGTATCTTCTCCCTCCTGCTGGTGCGTCCTTCGGTCCTCGCCGTCGTTCCACGATGCTGACATCCCATAATCACCCATGCATGCACGAAGGACACTGGTGCCTATCAGATAAAGACAGGCGGCAACCAGCCCCTGAGTCTGCGACGCGCAATATGGCACTCTCGAACAACGGAGAAAGCGAGAAACGCTGCACCAGCCGATTCTGGGTCTAGAGAAAGTAAGGCTGAGACTCAGGAAGGGTACCAGCACTGTTCCTTACGGAAATAGAGCTGGGACTACAAGGCGTGGTGTATGAAGTCTCCAGGCGGATTACCCTTTAAAAAGGAACAAGAAAGAGAGGGACAAAAGGTATACCACGACGGAGTCTATAATAGCTCCTACCACCAAACGTCTGTAAATCGAACGCGGGCTGAAGAGCTATAATTTGAATGCCCATTGTCCCTCCTCTTTCAGTTCCTGGTCTCCATCCCGAAAACATGTTTGCACAAACGCTGGTATTGGTTGAATGAAGAGCGCGTATACTTGAACCGCCAATGCGAACGCGGCAAGCATCGACCTTTTGGTCATCGTAAAGGAAAAGGAGCGGTGGATATGACGCGTCGAAAAGCTGACCCAGGCCACGGATCTGTTACGATGTCCGGAAATGACGTTCGCAGTATGCTGCCCAGGAGGGCGCCGGGGAGACGGCATTGAGAACGCCGAGATGATACGAACACTCTTCCAAGTGCAGCTCCCGTGAACGCATGCACCCAACCTCTCCTGGAAAGAGGAGAGGAAGAAAATGCACGCGAGGATACAGGTAAAGAGGACCGCTCAGCTCGTCATATGAACGCAAAATCGTGCCCACGGCACGAGGTGGACAACAGCCGTACCAGCGAGAAGGATGCCACAGGGGGAGATGTCAGACGCTGCGAAGAGAAAGGCTGGCTAATCTGAATATAGATCGAGGAAATGC
Organism: Agrocybe chaxingu; assembly: GCA_027627235.1. Taxonomy (NCBI): domain Eukaryota; kingdom Fungi; phylum Basidiomycota; class Agaricomycetes; order Agaricales; family Agrocybaceae; genus Agrocybe; species Agrocybe chaxingu. Next base: position 3,644 of record JANKHO010000672.1, on the reverse strand, counting down.
GCGTACTGATCGCAACGAGCACGAGAAAATTTGTAGATATCGATATGGTCCTGCCGTCTTCATTGTCCGACCCTCGAAGGCGCTAACATCCGCCAAGTCGACGTCACAAAGCTTTGCAGGTTTGAAGTATCGCCGGTGCATCATGTAGACGAGAGGAAGCCACGAGAGGCGTATCGATGAGGAAGGGCGAGATGAGGGAAAGAGACAAGTGGCGAGATTAGATAAGACAAACAAACCACCACCGCCAAGTCCAAACTCGACACAACAAACTCTTGATCCACGATGAGAGCTCCCACGTTCAACCTGCGCTTCTCTCTCGTTTCCACTACCTGTATCGCCCTACCATATCTCTTGTCCTAGTCAACACACTCAAATCCGTGGCTCAAATCCACCGGCATCGAAGCCCCTATCCCCGTTTTTCCCACGCCAGCGCAGCCCTCGTCCACCGCTGGCAAATACTTGCTATCTTATACGAACGCCGAAGTCTGAACGTCTACTATGGATGAACATGCCTGCGTTGGTATTATCTTTTTTGGTTTTACTGGCGGTGGACGATGCGTGCCAGCGTAAGGTGTGGAATTTTGTCCACGAGGAGGAGACGAGTCATTGGTGGGTGCATCAGCCTCCCTTCGTTCGCGGTCGAACCAAGCTTTCTTCCTGATTATCGATCATCGATTATCGATTATCCTCCACCAGCACCCCATGCTCATTCCTCATCGCACTTGCTTAATGCACCCATCTCAACCTCATCCCACCCTCGTCTCACCCTCGCCCTTTTGACCGCACCCCAAATACGCGCTCTCTCTGTCGAATACCCACTGCCTTTCGAGGAATCTATTTACACTCGACAGGACGATGTCTGGCGTGCCTTTTCCCAGGTCTCGCCTCTCCAGCCGATTTAAAAATGTGTCGAGTCCTCTTGATGGCAGTGGGTGACCTCTCAGAGATCTCGTCCCGCCGCATCCTGGGCTCCCGTATTGCTCTTGGTAAATTCGTCAATCGCTGGGCTTTTTTTCTCCCATTTGGCCTCGAACGCTGAAGCTTAGTGCTGCTACTGTCGCACGGAACGCCTGCTTTTCTCACATCAAAGCCGTACCCTCCTCCGTCTCCCCGACGTCGAGACTCGCAACCTCTCGATCTTACAAACCTTCCGTGCCTTCGATGTCTGCGTATTTAATTCAGCCCTGTTGCTCCAGGTATGGCCTACCTCATCGCTGTCTCTTGCACTCAGTGAAGACCAAGGTCGAAGGTTCTCCCGCTATGCAAGGCCAGAACTCGCAGAGAACGGTGCTGTTCGAATCATCGGAACTTAAGCATCGTCTTCCTCCGCTATATAATTTATCATGGCCGTGCATCGTGGGAAGTCCACGCCTGGTCAGTTGATGTGCGCACCGTCTCTTTTGACTCCATTTTTCTATCCTTCCAGGTCGTCTGGAAGATCTACATATACGAATGCACGGCCTTCTCATTCTGCGAGTTAGTAAGTACTACTCTTCCATCCATCCATCCCGGTAACTCTCATACTCTATCTTGGCTTCCAAAGCGCAGAAGTAGGTCCCCTCGTCGGCTGAGATCTGGAACGAAAACTGTATATGTATAATATCGCCAGCATGAAAATTCTGACACAAATCAAATCGGCAGACATATTTTAACGATTTCATATTTTTTCACTGACGACAAGGAAACAGGAGGAACCGTGCAGCTAGACGCTGAAATGACCGAATATTCGGGTATTGATACGTATGGGAAACACGCTCCGAGTGTCAGCCAGCCCTTCCCGGCCGGATCGGACGAGAGCACCGTCCCTATGTACCCATAGCGCATCCACATACTCGTCGACCCGAACAAGAAGGCGAAGGAGCAGTACATTATCCGCCCATCGTCAGCCCAAACTCAGAAGAAAGAGGAGGCCGTCATTTATGACAAAGCACTCATCTAGCAACCACCACCTTACGTCCGCTGGCAGTGGATAGCGTTGGCGGGACGTCCACGGCAGACTTTCCACTTTTGCCGTTGATGTTTGGCCATTGATGCCATCACTTTGTCATCGGTCATCGCTCGCTGTCCCCAGCCAACGCTAGTCTCGATGACCAACCAGCCAACGCCAGGTGCAAGGAGGAGCATGTAGGGCGCGTCCCGTATCATTCATCGAAACTAGACATTTCCTCATGCTCCGCACGGCATCGGGGGGTTCAAATATAACAAAAATACAAGTAATTGGAATCTATTCTACTTGAATCTCATTTGACTCTGCTCACTGCCGCGTTGCGGATTCTTGGCGGATTCACAGGTTGTTCAACCTCTTTTATTACTGCGCACTGTATACTGTACCGATTTCTGGCACGTTTGATTATGATTTATTCTCCCTTGCTTTGACTATTTATCAGAATAATTCCCTGGCTGATAAAAATTATTTATGTTGGGGTGTGAAAGGCCGCGAAGGCATCTGGAGAGATAGACAGGGCAACACACGCTGGCGGAGTGAATAGGAGCAGACAGGCTGAGTGAGAAAGAGAGATATCTGTCTCCATTTCTTTATTGCGTCTCCCCATTGTTGGAATACGGACGGCGCACCAGAGCCAAGCCCGTTCCATTTTGGTGCTCGCATCCCGCCGCAAGTATGTACATCATCTTTCTCTTTTGTCCACTCTTCACATCACATTGATTCGTATTCTTTCGTGTACCTGCGCTACTCTTTACTGCGCATTTTCCCTCCTTTTATTCATGGGATATTNAATCCCATTTTCTCCTATTNNATTTGTTCACTTCGGACACTCTCNGGACAGCGCCGANGCTTTGTATATGAGCTACGCACTCGCTCCGTCTCCCCTCAGTCATTTATNTANTCACCTNGCTCTNCATGCGACTGAGCTCTTAATGCTAGNATTGTGCTGTAATGTGANNNGANNNANCATNATAGGNTAACATGTAGGTGACTCGAGCCCCGAATTCGGATCGAGGACTCAGAAGTCAGGTTTTCGGGTGCCCGAACAGTTCCTTTCTCTATTGAACAAAGCTTTTTACACTAAAATATAGCTCATAGGTGTTTTTATGATGGCCTCTGCACACGCCGATTATCTCTCTTAGCAGAGAGCATGCAAAGAGCCGATGGATGTCCAATCTCCTGGTACATCTTTTAGGTGCGGAAAAGGCGGACCGGACGTCCAAATGGACAGTCAAGCCGATGCCAAACAATGAATCACGAAGTCGAAGTGCAAAGTCTGCCGTGGACGTCCCGCCAACCTTAGCTGGTCAGAGAGCCAAACATGGCGATCATCCGCGCAGAACGCAACACATTCTCTCGAATTACTCTGACCAAACTCTGACTACTTACTGCGCAATTGCTGTGCTGTCGGGACTGAAAGTCTCCCGATATGTGCGAAGGACCACATGGATGATCAAAAATGCTTTGCAGGCTACGTCAGGTCGCACTGAACTTGAGAACTGCACTTTGGAAGGTTTTCTTTGAGGAGACGTGCAATAATCGAAGGAAGGCGAGTCTTGTACCCCCGTAATGTTGCAGATTTGCCTCTGACGCCTTCGTAAGTGGAAGAAAAGGCGGGCGAGAAACTGAACCAAGTCTCACGTAAGGGCTCATGCACGGCCTTCAAACGTCACGTGAGTTTGCGTGACAAACGCCTACT
>JANKHO010000671.1:0-17548 GCA_027627235.1 Agrocybe chaxingu | reverse complement strand
AGATTGCGTTGTAGAGATATTTTAGTCAAGCTGATAGGTCCCCCTGCCAGCAGTGAGAGCGAGCTCACAGCATGACACCGTGCCTGACTTCTGAGATCAGCACAAGCCACAGATCTGGGATGGTCCGAGGAGATGAGAGGAAGAGGTATGGAGGGACCCCCGTCGACGTCGACGTCGCAGGTCAAGTCGGGGATGACGTGACGGGGGGCGTGATGGGCTTCCTTGACTGAAATCTATCGGGCCGACTCGCTCCGCAGCTTATCTTATCTATGATACGCCTCGCTTTTGACCTTCCTCCCAACCTTCGACCTTCTGATGAGAGGCATACCGATTGCAGCGGAGTGAACGTGCAAGAAGGATGGAACACTGTGACAGTGCTCCAGTCGAGAATCGAGATAATTTATAAGTAATCCCATTCGTCAAGAGCTATATCCGTGCAGGCATAGTTATCGGTATAGTATAGGGACCTAAGAAAAGTATATCTAGCAAACCAGATGCAGGGCAATGGAGCCAGAATTTTTCTGTCGAATCTCATCCCGGTATCCCCAATTCGACACGGAGATCCGCCTGACACCAAGAAATACGAAATGAAGTTCCACACTGAAACGTACACCATCGATTTATCCAGGCGATTATGTTTGACGGGGCAGTCCAAGTCCAGAACCTTGGCATATGGCATCGCCTCAGGCTGAAAGAAGCTGTATCGACGACGCAGGCTAATGCCAGAGGGGATTGCTGTCAGGTCCAGCACGTGTCAAAAGGTTCACCCCCGAGAACGATGCCATAGGCACGAGGGAGATTTGGAAATTGGGACTTCGTAGAGTACCCAGTTAGGTTAAGTAACTTTTCGCTAAGATTCTCCACCCCTCACTTTGTACCTTAGCGCCCTAAAGAGCCCGACCTCGTGCCTCGAGACCCCTGAGGCGAGACGCTCGACATGATGATGAATGCAACTATTCGGGAACAGAAGGAGGGGACGAAGGGGAAGAGGGGCGAGACCGGCACTGGAACGACGTAGTAGCATTGGCATCCGTGACCCAAATCCTAATCAGAGTGGGCTGACAGCTTGAGAAGACCCCAAACCGCTGATATTTCTCTCCTCCTCGGCTGGGTGAGGGCTGGAGAAAGAAAACCCCCTCTGAGAGATTCGACGCCATCGCGCAATGCTGGATGTCGCACCCAACGATTCAAGAAGATCTTGAGATGCCGAGTTCCTCTCATCCGGCTCGGCGCTGGCGAACGGGGAGGAAAAGAGATCCACTCTGAGAGATTCGACACCATATTCTGATGCTAGATACCATGTTAAGCACCTGGGTGCGGTGAATCGCAGCCCGGGACGTATCAAAGCCAGTCAACGTAGCAAAAAGAAAGGAAGTCCAGTAAGGCCCATGGTAAATCCTATCTCAACCAACACGGTAGGAATGAGATATCGGTACGTCACGTCAATCGTTCACCACGGTTGAGCAAGGCATAAGACAAGACGACGCTTATTGGACCGAGGGTCCTCAGCTCACACGTGCGGCGCACGAAAGGTGATATGAGCGCCGTCTCGGTATCTGGAAAGTCCTCAGTCATGCCTTGCTCGCGAGGGAGCGGATAGGTCGATCGGTGCCATGATGGGAAGATGATATTGTCCACTCGAAGCGGACGGTTGAGAATGTCGTGAAGGCCGCAAAGGCCCATATTTCAGACCATTGACATCTAGTGTGAAAGTCGACCATCGCAAGCTGACAGAAGATGGGGACACCGTCGATCGGGTAAAGGACAGGCAAATGTAGAGGCGGTGGTTCCTGCTGTGATGGATGATGATAAGTAATCAGAGAGATCGGTGGGTGGAACGTGGCTCAAAAAAACCGCAGGAACATCATGATAGAGGTGGGAAGGGGGTCAGCGGGATCTTGTGGGGAAAGGCGAGCAGTGCACGCACGTTTCCAAGACAGAAGAAGAGCTCCGAAGAGAGCGATCCGCTACGCCCGATCTTTGAGGCCAGCGATTGTTATCGGCCGCTAGATAGCCCTAGGAGAGAAGAAACAGCTCGGGGAGCGCCCAGGGAAGTGGTCGTGGACGTCGGCGAGGAAGAAGGGTGTGACGTGCGATGGTGCGACTGTTCTTTTCGAATGCAGAGGGATCTCGGGCCGACACACCGAAATTTATCTCATCTCCCAAACATGGCCCAGAGAATCGAAGCTTGCTGCAACCTTACCCATGTCTGTACCGAATGCGAGGAGTGGTCGACAGACTTTCAGCGGTATGGTTGAGCCGTTCCGTCGGTGAGATCGCTAAGTATGCAGAGAGCGTGGACGAAGGCTCGTCGATCGTTGGCTGCTAAACGAATATATGGATGCGTGTCGAGTTTGTGCTGGGAACCAGGCATGTAGGACGTGGCAGAGCATCACCGTGGGGAGTTATTTCTACATCAGAGTAGAATCAAGTCGTGAGAAAAGCTCAAGGCCTTGAAACCCCCCTTAATCAGGACTACTTGATCAAGGGTTAGGATAACCACTCGGAGAGAAAGATGGCCGACGTGTGATGCTGCACTTCGCAAACATATGACCTGGATCAAGAACCAGTACGATGTGCCGAAAAGTGTATGCAAGGTGTAGCTGTAACGCTAAATTTGAATTTAGCACAGCGCTATACCCATGCCTCTGTGACCGAATGAAGGATTGCGATCGGTCATCTTTGAAAAAGGCATCGCCAAAGTCCCCGCATTTGAACTTCAGAGATCGCCCTTGTACCGCTTCTGAAACGCCCTCAGAAACGATCCAATAGGACATCATGCATCAGGGCTGAATAACGACACAGACCTGGCAATGCCTACACCATTGAGGAGGAGCGGAGGATGTGGGACGAGACCGTTCCTAAGAAAACCAATACATACGATAGAAAAGTGACAGACCTAGATCCGAGCGGTGGGAGCCTATGGCAAAAGTGCTAGCGGGGTGGTACGGATCTAACGAGAATCGCCCACCGGCCCTCTATCGAGCTATCCGACCTCCAGTTCGAAAGACCCCATATCCTGCACAAAAGAAAATTCTGACATCGAACACTCCGCCCAAGGAGCTATGTGCTGGGATGAGTCAATCGATGAAATTCCTCGCCGGCTCAGGACGTGGGGATGACGAAGATCAGTGGATCGTGGCACGAACTTCGGATAGCGAGAGGTGCAGGCCGTGGTGTGAGGCAACGGACAGGAGACGAGTCAGGGATAGGATCTGAGCTGGATAGTACCTTTGCTAGAATGGGGTGTTTGGCGAGCGAGCCTTTCTGTGTCACCAAACACTACGAGAGGGTAAGGAAGGACGAGATCGAGAGATCCAACGCGAGAGGGGGGAATTCCAAACAGTGCGCAGAAGGGACGAGTGAAGGAGACGCGGAGTTAGGTGTGATCGTCGAGATCGTGTCCGAGGGCGAATGACTGAGGGAGATCTGGCGATGCTGAGACGATGGTCGACGTCGACGTCAAGAAGGAAGAGACCTGTGACACGTGTTGAAAATCTCAATTGATCACGGGCCGTCAAGCCGCCTACCTTATCTCTCGAGTCCTTCCTGGCCGCCCATCTTCGTTGCGCTCCATGGTTTCCTGCTGAAAGTTTTATATCATGAAACAAATTCTATTGTTGTGGTGTCTAGGCTCGGACTTTGATATTTCAATGACCCTGCATAGCAATCTCGAGGACGACGTCACCCGTCCTCTGTGTCTACCTGATGCCTATAGTAGCCACATCTCCAAGCCCAATGATATTGATCATATGAAGTGCTCAAGAAATGAGACCTTCCAACCGTCGTCGTTGCATTCGTCAGCAGCAGCGATCACGGAGGTATTGAAAGATGAGGACGAAGGATACCGTGGTGGCGGTATGCTAAAAGGTACAGTAATGTAATTCAGCCCATATGCATTTCCGAGAACAGATATAACTCACTTTTATGCTCGCGCACGACCGTAGATCCCATACAGTGAACCTCTTACGCAAATCCCGCTTGCCATGTCAACATCCACATCCTTCGCCATCGAGCACCATTGCACGGATCTCGTGTATTCAGCCATTTGTCTCAAGTCCCACATGGTCACCTTACCTCGACGTTCTGCTACCTTTACTTTTGAGACGAGATGCTCGAGATAATATTCTGGAAATAAAAACGATTCGGCCATACAACCAGCAGAATGAACAACACGAAGAGGCAACACCAACGACGTAACGACGTAACGACGTAGTAGCATCGCCCGGACGAAAGCCTACTAATCGGAGTGGGCCGGCGCCTTGAGAAGACCCCAAGCTGCCGATATTTCTCTCCTCAACTAGGAGAAAGAAGGCCCCTCCGAGAGGTGTGATCCCATCGCGCAATGCTAGATATCGTACCGAAGTATCGGTCACGTGTGATATGGGTTGGGATCGAGAGAAGGATGAGATCGAACGGGAAACATTGGATGAACTTCAGTGACGCATGCGAGGCGCGAGGGAGGTGTATAAAGCAAAGCAATCAGAAAAGAGAGAGAAAATACTCCTTCCAAGTCGTCAATTTTTTGGGAGGCAGATGAACCTTCGGCGTCTGCGACGCTCAGAGATGCCCTATTAGATGCGTAAACACAAACGCAAATGCGAAGCATCCATGCTCAAGCATGGCATCATGACAATCCTACATCCATATCAAAGACGATCGCACGACAACGGCGGGGTACCATCGTCCCTGTTCGACCTTCGAGAGATGGAAAACACGTCAGATGTCATGCGCGAGAGGAACTTTGAGTCGTACTACGAGTGGATTGATGCATAATGCGGCCAACGTCGGGCGTGGAGCAGCGGAGGGGATGATGGGAAGCGAAGAATGGAAGAGGGGAGTTAGGCAGAGGACCAGAGAGTGGATTAGAATGTGGGCCATCTAGAGAGCTTCGATGCCGGGTCAAGCGGGAAAAGATGTGAAGGCAAGACGAGATCTCTCGATCTGACACGAGAGGGCGGATTTCGAACGAGAAAGACAGAGGGAGGCGCGAATGGGATACATTGCCGAGTGCGATCGTCGGGGCAGTCCGCGTAGCTGAGGACGCTCTGAGGAGATGGGTGAGGGAGTCGACGTCGGTGTCGAAGGGCAAGGGCAAGATGGATCTGACGTGTATGGCGCGACTTTCGAGAAATTCGGGCCGCAGAGCCGCCTATCTTATCTTTCAGATTCCTAGCGTCTACGTCTACACTGTCTCGTCATATTGGCGGGGCGGATAGTTTCGAGTGATGAGGCTTTCATACGTGAATTACATCGAAGCTTCTAAGTAGATCAATTATAGAGTAGGAACGCAGGGCGTTTCAGACCTGTAAATCGACCCTAGGCGGGTACTTCATGGCAGGTATGAGCTAAATTCGAAGATTGGGGACTGTGCAGCGCAGAAGGCAAAAAAATTGACGGCGTTGGATGAACGTGCGCCTGCTCTATGTCACACGTTAGTGCCTAACGGTTCAATTCAACTCTTGCGCCGAACGGTCTCCATATGCAATAACAATCTGCTGGAGGAGTTGCGGAATGACTGAGGCATACAAGTCATGCAACTAGCTCCCATCACAAACGCTCGAAGGACAGCTCAGTGAGGTCTACTGTATCAATGCTACGACTGGGGAGAGGCATAGCGCCACCCCCATTCCCGAGCTTTGAAGAGCATTGCTGCGAGACAAGCATTTGTGGGAGCTGGACGACGAAGAGGGATGGTCTATAGGCGTCGTCTGCGAGTTCAAGGAAGGATCGATGGTGAAAGAGTTCACGATGTCAGTGTGAACGAACGTAAGGGAGGAAAAGAATGAAGGAATGGTGTACCGTGTCATGAGTGATCCACTCACGGCCTAGGACCAAAGAGGCCTTGAGGATCGAGCAGATCTTTGGCGTGTGAAGAGTCGTCGCATGTCTAAATGCATGTGTAGCGGTTATGCTTCCGAGGTGCAGATTACGGATTGCAAATGGGAAGGAGGATAGAGGAATCGTGATGCGAGAACATGACACATATGTCTCCTCGCAGACAGCACCGCCGACAGAAGATCTCTTGGTGCAGACAGCGTCCAGCCGGGTCACTACCGCAACATGTGAGGAAATGCAGGCGTGGATTCTCAATGGCACAACGGCTGTTGGTGATGGGATCGCAAGTGTTGATGACAGAGCTACGAACCGTGATTTGCGTCCATTGATTTGGAGGCGTCTGATTTGTACTTTGAACCATGAAAGCGACAGAGATAGGGTTTGGCGAAAGGGAATGCATCGAGCAGAGCGAGCAGAGTAAAGACGGGACGACCGCGAGCACAAGCACAGACACGACAGACGGCGATGGATCTGCTGCAAGGAGAAGCGAAGCCAAATTCAAGCCGCTGGACCGTTCGCCTCTACCATTCAACGTCAATCGTATCGACGCTCACGTACATGGAACTGGTTTCCGCATCCCTGATAGGAAGAAGGATAAAACCGGGCGAGAATGAATTTCGCAGGCAACACCGCAACGGACACTGGTAGAGCCCGTGTAGGCCCGTGGTACAGCATCTCACACACCTATCCACACTAGAAGACCGAGATACGCACCTTTGCACACAGATATCAGATATATGCGGGTAGGATCTCGGGAGAGGCGACGACTGAGCAAAAGCGGCATCGGATATCCAGTACTCGTTGACAGGGAAGAAAAGCTCGTGTCGACACACGAAATGGAGCCTTTGGCGAAGTAGAGTGATATGATAAAGAAAGTCCTTTGAATAGATGAACTGTTCAATGAGAGAGGAGCAGGACGATGGGACAGGTGGCGACGGAGAGGAGAGGGGACAGGCTGAAGAGGACACACGGAGTCGACGTGGACTTGGGACTCGAAGCATGCCTTCTGGAAAATTCAATGGATAACGGGGCGTTGATCCTTTATCTTATCTCCTCAACCTCGGATAAGAGTTACGGAAGTTCAGAGTTATATTCCTCCATTGAGAGCGGCTGCAAATGCGACGAAATCTGGATTCTCGTCAGGACAACATCAGGTTCGGGAAATTATCCACAATAGTAGCAAGTAGTTTAATGAAAAATCACTTGAAAATTGATATGTGTGCTGAACCACAATCTGCAAATCTTCTACTACTGAAGAATGTTTTTGAGGGATACCGCCTGTGGCCTACTGAGCCATTTCAGATATAAGCTGCAGGTGGCTAGGTGTGGTCAAGGAGATTGTTTTCATGGTCGACGCGAGGTCAGATCGGGAGTCCTTCCCATAGATACTTTCGGGGTCTAATCGAGAACGGCTCGGAATCCCCATGCTGCTCATCCCTCGTGGTAGCGAGTTCCCATCCGAGTTTAACCTGTAATAGCTGCTACAGGTGTGGTAAGAGATGGATCCCGTTTCCGTGGGGAGTTTGGGAGGAGGTGGCTGTGGGCGGAAGAACATCCAAAATGAGTTTTCCTTTTCGTTGGGTGAAGTTCGGGTCAGATCGTTCCCTGAAAAGGCGAAGATATCTTTGAATGATTATTCCTCGTGAATGAAGGAGCAGCTGGATCTTACCCGTATCTTTCTCGACGTTGATCTTGTTCCGGCGACGCCGTACTGCTGAGATAATCGACACGAGCATGATGATAGCGACAACGCAACCCAGAACGGCTGCTGCGATGGTCCCTCCGGAGGTGCTAGAACTTCTGTTGGTTATCTCCTGGGGAACGGATGTCGAGGTCCCATTTGGCATATTTTGAAAGATTGTTGTCGGAGATGGTAAGACCGGAGAGGAAACTGGTAAAATAAGGGATGGAACTGGTAAGGCCGGAGACGGTGCTTGAACCATCTGGGGATCCAAATACGACTCTGAAACAGAGCCAGAAATCAGAAGCTGAAAGCACATCTATCCTACATTAAAAATACGCGCCTACTTGCTTTGGCAAATCGAACCTCTGGGCCCACCATCTGTCAATCACGTTCTGACTGACCGCTACGTAGTCCAGCACGTAGGGGGCATTGTCTATGAGGTTTCTGACCAACAGGGTATGCGAGCCTGATGGAAGTTCGTTTGACATGAAGAACGTCGTTGTACCGTCGGAAGTATTTGCTGGAGCGAATGTGAAGAAAAATGGGCTGTCGTCGATGGTGTAGGCAGATTTGTGGACGGGGACCTCGCCCTGTGAAGGTACTAGGAAGCCCACGACTGCAATGAATGTTCCTGGACAAATGATTGTTAATCGTCATCAGGTGTTTTCACTTTGAAAACATACCAGTAAACTTGAATGAAACTGTGTCGTCGGCGCGGGTGCTCACGGAAAGGGTGCCCTCGTGGGCACCTTTTTGGTTGGTTAAGTGTTGCCATGAGCCAGAGTAAATAGGGCTTGAATCTGCATCGTCAAGCTTCGTGATCATTCTGGAGGAAGGGAGGGGGCGAGATGACGAAGAAAGGTCTATGTAGGTGCTCCCTTAAGAGCTTCTGGGTAATCGTTGTATCGTGATACAACACGCAGCTGCACAGCTACTGCAAAGTGGTTGCTTCACAGTTTTATATACCCAACATTTTCAAAATATAAATATAGTCTCTGATGAGATACTGTAAACAGAGGCGCCAATATTCCTTATTATTTAGTTGACAAAAAGCTCACCTTCGACTTAGTATGTTTTGTAGTGCTTTTAACTCCTTTGGGGCCTTCGTTCTGGGTTATTTCCCGGATAATATTCGTACGAGGACTCTCGAAACGCGTCTCGTCTATTCATTGTGCGCCAAAATTTCTGTTGTTTTTCTTGCAATCCTGTTCTGATCTGATCCTTCCATCCAACTTCTGACAAGATTGTTCTTGCGAATGATCATAGAAACGTAATTCAGACGAGGTCGAGTGGCACATCACTACAAACGCCGAAGAAATCTCAAGTGCGAAACGCAGGTACGAACTCACGAGGATGTTGGTGATTATCTTTCCATCTTATCTTCATGTTCGCACGGTTCCGAAGGCAGGCGTCCCCGCCTTTCCTTCTTCCCCTCTTCCACTACCACCACCCTTCGTCGATCCCGAGGTCTCTCGCCTCTTTTTGCTGTCCATAATGCCCATCGATGCCTAGCAGCATGTGGCTGCTCGTTCAACCTCAAGTTCCTTCCCGCCTCGACTGTCTTCAGAGCAGCAGGACCATGAACTTCGAAGGTACGAGGCGAATTTAACTGCTCGTTCATATACGTTCCGGGTGGATAGATCCGAGGCAGGTTACTCGGAGTGCCGGCTTCCTGCACTGGTGTTTGGATTTCGGGTGATGATTTGATTCCGAGGGAGAAGGCAGTGGTCTGGGCGTCATGGGTGGGCACCAGGTATCCGTTCCCCTGATCTACGCGCTCTGGCGATATCTGGAATATTTCCCCCAATACTCGTTCTCTCCATCATCCCCGACTCGTTTCTTGCTCGCGTCCTCCCATCCTTGCCCTCATCACAATCGATCACCCCATAGAGAAAAGCCATCCCCAGCGTTATCGTGGACTTCGATAGCTTCGACACGTGGTGCTCTGTAGTGCGCTACGTAGCTCGTTCAGCTCTCGTTGCAATTTTGCATGAACAGCACTGGGATGGCTTTGTCTGCTTATGGGGATTTTGGTGACCCCTGGTCGGTCTCACTTCGAAATGACCGGGTTGCTCATTTTGTGTGTGTGCATGGTCTCCCTTCTCGCATTTGCAGTCGAACGCCACACCCTCAGCTTTACGCCCTCTCTGGATGCATTATCCCTCGTCCTCCCTTTTCTTTTCTTGTCTCTTCCCCCATCTTTATTATCTGCCACGGTATGCGCTCGTTTCATCTAGGGTTCACAATGACGACCGATAGGGCATTATACTCTCGCGCCAACCTTCAGCTAAGTACGACTCGCAGGATTCTGCGAGATACCCTCATGAGAGCCAATTCCCCCGCTGTTTCCTGTGTGCTTCTGATGGTTTGTGCAATGCTTTTGCTACCGTTCGTATCGGGTCAAGTACACGCAGACGTCTTACCACACGAGCAAGGCAGAGCCTCCCTTTCCGTGCCCTCTACCCAGCGTGATATGTTTCTTTTATTACATCATGTATCCGTCCTTCCTGAATCGTTCGCACAATCCTTTTTGCATCATCTAACACCGGGATCACGGTTCGTCACTGAGGACTCTCCCGCCCGGAAGTCAGTAGATCGTGTTACCTCTTCGAGGTGTTGGGCCGTTCTCATGTTTTCAGTGCCTTGATCTAGGTGGTGGAAATTGGTGCGTGGGGCCGAGATACCAAAGGCAGATCGCACTTCGAATATGCACTTGTCTTAAACGGTCTCGATGTCGGCTCAGGGGAAATATCAAACGCCCAAGGCGCATAATCAAGCGCCGGGCACAATACCTGGTTATCCGCATTCCACGCTCCATCCACGCTGATTTTGCATCTCCGTCACCTCCATAGTGAAGAATTCGCGCTTTTCTACGCGCAGGATACACTACACTCATGGCGGTCAATAAGTGAACTGTATCTACGCGTGGATGGTGATGCAGGTAATAGCAAATTTCTAGAAGATGATCATGAGATTGCAGCACTAGATCTTGGTTTTCACCTTCTTTCCCATATAACGTTTACTCGAGCTTTTAAAGGAGGGCACTCCTGGCGTTCTCGGGGAATGTGAACGAGATATCATCCATCCTCTTTGATGATGCTTAGAGGTCGCTCGGCCTGACGTCGACCCGTCGGGCACCACCTGAGCTCAGCGCCCAATTACTCTGAGGAAACACGATGCTCTCCCTGCCATGGCGGCTGCACTTTCAACATGATGTCGCATTTAATGAACCACTTCGTCTCTTATCGACACTCAATGTAAGATGCTTACTTACTGCGGCCCAGGATGAAGTGAGTAGCACGCGAATTGTCAAGAGGAGCTTCGTTCAGAGATCACTACTGGCCCGGCGAGGGGCGGAGCTTCAAAAATTCAACCTATCGACGTCAACACGGCGCGCCTCTCCCTCTCGACTCTAGTCCTCCTCCTGGTCTGCAAGTTCCTCTGTCGACGACGTCTAGGGAGCTCAGTGCCGCTCTTAGCTCATCCCCGCCATTCATCTACTTTTCTGGCGTGCGCGCTCTCAGCAACACACCCTCTCTCCTCTGGACCTTTGGCTAGCTGCTCCTCTTGATCTCGCCTTCACTCCGCCCACGCACCCTCCTATGTCCCGAATCGGAGGCCGCAACCTACCCCAACACAATCTCGAATGTGGCTAGCTTGAACTACTCGTAGCTCGAGTCAAGACACGACTCTGGATGCAAGTGATCAACCCGAACAATCGCATCGAGCACCAAGAATATCCACCGCTGACGCTGAACGGATCGCGAGGTTGAGGTCTGATTTGACTTTTTACGTGGCGCTGCCTGGTGCGAGTCGTGCTTTGAACGGTTCAGGGCTGGGTATGGACACGAAGTGGGCAGCGTTCGAGGACAGGGATGGCAGCTGTAAGTCGAAGCTCGTAATCTCGAGAACGAGCGACCACTTACCGCGATTTTCTCCTCACTCCCAGCTTCTTCCTCTATCCGCACCTGCATATCCACTCGTGCGTTGGTAGGTGATTTCGTCGCTTCCAAGGTGGTAGGTCGTCGCATGTTCATCCTGTTTGAATGTATAACGCACTGACCATTTCTGTTTAGCAGGATTCGCACTGCTGGCTGTTAGACGCGGTGAATGAGGAGAAGATAGGAGTTTTTCTGGCGGAGGTAAGCACAAGCTCACCTTACAAACTCCGGTAAACTCACCGTTCGCCATAGACGGCCATCACTACCGCTCGAACACTAATATGAGTGGCCCGACGCCGGTGGATCCGAAGTTTCACTGGTACTGGTATCAAGGTAAGTTAAGGCATACCCTTGAGACCGAAACAATGTTGACTCTCAAATTCATTCAGGTGACACTCGATACATAGTCTCTCTGAGCACTCCCCTGTGCCATATATGCAGCAGAGCCATCGTCCTCCTGCACGTAACCCTTCATGCTCATGCTCATGTTCGTGCGCGACCAGTATTATACCTTCGCAACAGTAAGTCCAAGTCGTCATCCTAAAATATAAGGCACCGATCTTTTTTGTTAGCCATAAAATACACCGTGGTCTGTGTTTACGGAGGCAATTCAAATCAGCATAGAGACGGTAAAACCCAATCCGCGTTATGAAATAAGATGGGGCATATAGGACTAACACTGGTACCAGCACTCGTCAAGTCGCTACTTCAACATCCTGGCCTGCTGCGACATCCTTGAGCACTTCATCCTACGCACCTCCAACACCGCTGTACCAGCTCGCAACACCTTGGCTATGCCATAATCCTCTCCACTCCCGCCGACGCCTGTTTCGTTGAATCCTCGCAGCGGTAGGTTCACATCGAGGATGCCGTTCGTTACTCCGGTTGTGGTGCATGACAGGAAGGGTGCGCTCGTTCTTTTTTTTTTCGTGCTTTGTGCTTGCTCGTGTTCTTCTTCCCTCCTGATACTACTACGTCCTGATTTTCCTCGTTCGTTATTACCTTTCATTCATCGTTCCTTCTCAGCCTCTTACTTACGGGGGATGATTTTGCCTTGTAGATTAGCCAGTAGATCTTTCATCAACATGGTTATCGGTTTCTCCTTTCACTTTCCAAACTCTCTTTTTCACGTTCGCTCTTGGGTTCTGACTACTGAAGAGAGTATATTGCCCTTCGTGTTCCTCTTCACTGCTACCATTTCGGTCGTGGCTCCGTGCTGAACGCCGTTTCTTTCTCTTCGTAGTAGACTGGAACAAGCGACAAGTTCCCAGATATGACGGGGGGCAACCCAAAGTTTGAGAAGATTGCCGAGATTTTGCCAGAGAGCGACGGGAGGATATGGAAGCGAGTCGAGAAGTACACGATTAATTGTTTCCTAGATATAATTCCGAGCTGATGAACTCATGAATCCCATCTTCTGGGCTTTACACGAATCGTGGGTTTCTGACGTACACGAATCTGACATCTCATCGCGTTCGTAAGGTTCAGTGGTATTCGTCTATGTCTTTGACAACCTCATGGTCAACAATGACCAAATGACGACGCACATCACACCCCACTCAGTTGTGGCGCTACAAGTCCTCATCCGACTGCTCAGCATCGACATGCTCCTTCACCTCCGCCACCGAGTCCCTACCCCACTCCAGACCCCATCACTCCTCCGTTTATGTCGATACGATCCACACACGCCCTGAAGTACATTACGGAGACGTAGGCGGTGAGAGTTGGGTCGGTCAGGCCACTCAACATAATCATCTCTGAATCCTCGAATCGGAAAAGGTCTGGCAAATACGTGCCTCATTTTGTCTTTTCTGAGCGCTGCGCTGTATGTAGTTCGTAATGTCGGAAAAGCTCAATACATGCCCACGTTTTGGCGGTTTTATACTATACCACTTTCTTTCGATCGGTGGTATTTTCGTTATGCTGGTACATTATTCGGTCTCAGCCGACATTTCACCCAGCTCTTGGGAAATAACTCGATTGCACCAGAAGCTGGACTCCTGATTTATACGGAAACGAAATGGAGGGTGGCTGGTTCAAGGGACTGTAGTTGGGGCTGGAAACGGGCACGAATCTGATTTCACGGACATACAGATACAGCAGAGGTATATTAGCGAGAACAATTGTGTGGATAGTGGTATGAACTCGAAGGCTTAATGAAACCACGCTCGATTCCTCTATCTCCTCGTTATAGTACCCGCTCGGGCTGAGCGCGGAACGCACCCAACGTAGATAAGCACGGAATCGAACTGCTGCATACAATCAAGAGGGTCTATGGATCCCGAGGAGCCCACATGTGGATACACGACCCATCAGGATACTATGAATGCCAGACAACTAGGCAGCCATGAAGGGATCAGCGTGTATCGCCTCAAGGCCGACCCAGGTGAGAGTGCATAGTAAGCGTCATGGGTTGTGCATACTCTAGTGTTATCTGGGTATGGGATGCGCTTGGTGAGAGCCTCGATGATACGGGGGGATAATGGAAACAAGGAGGAAGATCCAAGGATATCAAGAACCAGCCAGAAGCATGGAAAGAGAGCTGGGCTCCAGGGGCGCGACGAAACATCGTCAGACGCTGGGACCCATGAGCGTGACCGCCAGCCCCGACGTGTTGTCTGACTTGGAGACAATCTACATCTGCACCGACAGACATACATTTTTTGAAAGAAACACGATGAGTCAAGCGCAGAGGTGGGACGACAACAACGGCGGTGCTGGTGGTCTGATTGTGGCTTCATGGTCATTATGACGGGTGACGGGTGTAGTGTGAGCAGGAGCAGAGGGCGATGGAGAGAAGGGAAGAGGAACGAGGGAGGAGGGAGAGGGGGAAAGAGGACAGGAGTGGCGAGCAGCGGCAGGAGCTGCGTTGCGAATGGAAAGATGACACAACATAAAGCCTTAGACTTAGGTGGTCGACACGAAACGCACCGTCGTCCGCCGCCCCCGAATCCACAACATCCAAATGACACCTCGACACCGACTGACGGACGTTGCCCGTCGACTGCGTAGGGGAGAGTAAGGATGGCGTTGGCATGGGGGGCGCTGGTGGGCTGTAGCCTTCGTGGTCGTGATGAGGTGAAGGGAAAAGGAAAACAAGGAAAAGGCGGTTGATTTGATGAATCGATGAGGAGGCCCAGAGGAATCTGGAGGCTAAGGCGGCCGGGGTTCGCTATCAGCAAAGCACGAGAAAAGAAGAAAAAAAAAGAAGAGCATCACCGTTCTGTCAAAGTCGAAGACGGGAAAGGAAAGGCGAAAGTTGCTGAGCGCTGAATGGTGAGGAAGAGGAAGAGACGGCGACGGAAAGAAGCGGACGAAGGGGGATGGGGATGCGAGGAATGAAAGAAGAAAACGTCGGCAAACTCACCTTTACCTCCACTACCGTCTCCCTCTCGCCCGACGAATTAAATGCTCAACGCAGGCCCCCTCCTGCACGGGTCTGACGAGTGTGGTCGGAAAGCATGGTGGAGTCGACAAGGCAGCGGGCGGGTCGAGGGTTCGGCACAGATAGAAGGTCCGAGGATGTCGACGTCCGAGCAGCGCAAACAGAGGCGGTGGGATGGCGTGCACTAGGTTGTCACGTCGCGATCGCGCACAGAACCCCGAGCTCCGAGAAAGAAGAAGATGAGATTGAGGCAGGGCAGGGTGGGCACGGAGGTGCTGGTGATCACCACAACTCGAAGGCGGGGATGAGGCGCGTCGGCCGGTCCTCGTCAAGGATGGTGTGGAATGGAAGCCTTGCATACGTTGAGGTATGGTGGTGGTTGGAGTGTTGAGAATGCGCAGATGAGGGGACGGGTTGATTGAACGATGCCGATGATGTTCAATTGAGCGGCGGCGTCACGGTGCTGACAGCCCTCGGTCTTGTCGGTCATCCGGCCCGCTGGGGTCCGCCAGCAACAAAGGTTCCAATTCATCATCATCGTCATCGTCATCGCTGTCCTTCCTCCCCTTCCCCTCCTTCACCTCCGAGGCGTTTCCAGCCCGTACCATCAGCCCGCTAACCCATGGCACGCCCGACTCATTGGCTGTCAAGGAGTGCACTGGACTACGAAGTCGAAGCCGTCGAGTGTCGAGTTGTCCTGGCCCGACTAATGACTACCCGAACACAACGCCAGTAGCCCCCGACTGCTCGACTCGGAGGGTGTCGGCTGCCTCCCTCCTTTCTGAGCCTACGAGTATTGTCTCGTCATTGGCGTAGGACCTGGCGACCCGCCTGCATACACACGCACACGCTCGTCCCGCCACCTGCCTCCCGATCGTCGCCTACCGCCCGTACGTGCACCCCGCCCCGTCTAGTTCAACAGCTCGTCTCTCAATGCCACGCAGCGACTCCTCCGGCTCCCATCCCTCCAGGTCCCTCCTTTGCGCCGCCTTTCGTGCCCCGGGCTCGTGCAGGAGACGCTTGGGTAAGTTCTCGTTCGCTTGCCGTCTGCTACGTGATTTCTTTTGGCGTTCCCTGCGTTCTGTTTCTTTGCTACTTCTCATCCTTTCATCTTGCAGGCTCTGCCATTGGTCTTCTTATCGTCTCTATTGCTGTTCGTGCTCACGTTCGGGATTTCATCACCTTCTTTCGGAATGCTGAACCTTCTCTTCCATCCCGGAACCCAACTCATAGCTCATCCTTTCCCCTCTAGCTCGTCATGGTCACTCTCATTCCAGCGATCGCCTGCGTCTCTTCAACACCTCTACCTCAGCCTCTCGGGACCAGACCCAGATTCGCCCGTCGACGGCCGATCATGTGCTGGAGTGGCGGAACAGCCAGAAGGCGCAGGAGAGCCTGCGGCGGCTCGATGGGATGCTCATACAGCACATGGAGCACGAGAAGGACACGATTAAGCGGATTGCGACGACGTTGAAGCAGAGTGCGGGGTCATAACCTTGGTCCGACGCTTTCTTTCCTTTTTTTATTCTTCCGATATATCAAGGTTTGGTTGGACATTCGACTCGCCCTCGCTCCTTTCATGCACACGCACGCTCTTTTGTCGTTCCCGTTCTTTTTTTCGTCGTTCGTTTTACACTTACATACTTACACACAACCACAAGTTATTACAATTTACACAGTTACTTATACCTCATTATTTTATACCATTCTTGTGCTTTATTATTTTGCCTTTTCCTTTTCCTTCCTCTTCTCCTCCTCTTTCTTCTCTTCGCACACCTTGCATAGTTAGTTAGTTAGTAACACACATAGTATACTCTGAATCCTGTCTGTCGTCGTGCTGATATGTTGCTCATGTACAATATCCACGGGTTATTTACAAGATATAGACTCCAATTGCTCTCCGCCTTGAAGGGATGTTACGCGAACACGTGGCCGGCAGATTGCTACTTTAGACGCCCCTGTGCCCCAGAAGGATCGCGCAACGCCGAGTCACAGCCTGCCGCCTGTTCCTTGTCCTCTCACACCTTTCATCATCCCCTTCCTCTCTTTCGCCTCTCCGTCTCTGACATGGAAAAGTACAACGAACGCCCGTATTATCCGTATTCGTGGCACCAGGTGAGCCCCAAGGAGACTCTGCTAGCAATACGCCTCGTGTTGAAATCATGCATTTGTAGTCGCATGATCAGGTAGATTAAATAAATCGTGCAGTCAGCTGCGGCAGTTGTGCTGATAGGCCCATCCATGTATGTCAGGCCACGGTGCTGCTCATGGTGCCGTCGAGCATCCAGGATGAGGATCTGTCGGTGAGTCCCTTTCGAGGAGGCTTTTTGTGCAGACCTATTTATGAAAGCTCGGCCCCGTCATGCTTGCATAGGTGGTCATAGACCGACATCATCTCATCATCACCGTCAAAGACCTCCCACCCATCGTCAAGGCATGCATTCTATTGCGCCAAGTTCTGATATGTGGACGCTGGAATGACCAAGGGTTTTATTTTGTAGGGACGGATTTACGGAGCGGTGGACACGAGGAACTCGGTGTGGCAGCTGGAGCCCCGGATATCAAGGTCTCGCGAGCGAACGATCTCTTCTGTGTCGACGGCATCGACGGGCACGCACTCGTCGTACGCCCTCGTCTCCTCCGACCCGGATATCTCCAGCAGCTTCGCGGCGTCACTCGAGAGTACGAGCGGGCAGGTGT
>JANKHO010000670.1:0-17594 GCA_027627235.1 Agrocybe chaxingu | reverse complement strand
TCTGACTCATGGCCAGCTCGGAAGTCGTTTCGATACACTATCAACGTCTCTTCTTCTCCAGGGTTTCGCCTGCCGTTGTCTATTTCCCCCGAGGGTGGGTCGTTTGAGGACGTTATGCTGGCCAGCGGCCTCATTGTGCCCTTCAGGACATATCTCGTCTCTGGGCCAATTACGCCATACTATTACACCCAGCTCATCGGGGATGCCAGGACGCCACCTACTCTGATGGCTTCGCCAAAATTCAATGGCATGGCGGTGATTGGTACGTCATCGAGGTTCCATCTC
The DNA here is from genome assembly GCA_027627235.1 of Agrocybe chaxingu. Lineage (NCBI taxonomy): Eukaryota > Fungi > Basidiomycota > Agaricomycetes > Agaricales > Agrocybaceae > Agrocybe > Agrocybe chaxingu. The sequence continues at coordinate 17,309 of JANKHO010000670.1, read as the reverse complement.
GATTTAACCAGCAGGTTCTTCATATTCACTGTAGACGCGAACCCTTATGTTCCTGGGGGAGGAGGTAGGCAATGGTTCGGCGCAACGAATAACTTGTATGTCTACTGTCAATGTTAGAGAGTTCGGCAATCTGACGAGCTTATAGCCATCGCTCGATTCGAAACTTTATCATCGATACAACGCAGTATGTGGCCCATGCCTCTTTCGCTTCAACAACTTCATATGCCTTTCCTTCTCAGAGTTGCTCCTGAGAGGCAGCAAGGCACTGGGATCCACTGGCAGGTCGCACAAGCAACATCTTTGATCAATATCAGGTTCGAACTGTCGCGTGCACCGAACACTGCCCACCAAGGTGCGATATTGCTCGTTGATTTACCAAAATTCTGACGTCGTTTAAGGAATTTGGATGGAAAATGGAAGGTTGGCCGTGCTTTGCGTTTGCAATTGAAAAGCGGAATTGACTTGAACCAGCGGAGGATATATGGGCGACTTGGTATTTAATGGTGGAAAATTCGGCATCTGGGGAGGCAATCAACAGTTAGTCGCCTGTTTAATTGGTCGTCATCTAGAGGAGCCATCCCTTTCTTCAGGTTCACGGTCAAAAATATTACCATCAACAACGCCCAGACAGGGATTTATAGTCTGTGGAACTGGGGTAAGATTTTGTTGCAAGAGCTATCTGAGAGAGCTCAACGCTCCACTAGGTTGGACGTATCAAGGCGTGAAGTTCAACAACTGTCAGATCGGGTTCGAGATCGTCACCGGCGGCCGTGCAGCAGGCGGTCAAGTGAGTTTGTTCTTTCTTTCTCTCTGTAGGAAATGACCTGAGATAAATCTTAGACCGTTGGTGCCCAAGCTATCATCGACGCGACGGTGACGCACACGCCAATCTTCATCCAGACCACTCAGCCCTCCAACGGAACCCTGGACGGCTCAATCATCCTCAATAATGTCGAATTGACGAACGTCCCTGTGGCGGTTTGCGTCGCGAACGGCACAGTCGTGCTTCCTGGCACTTCATCTTTGACCCAGACGAAGACGATTGAGACTTGGGTTCAAGGAAACGTATACACGGGCAATGCACAGAAAGGCAGTTTCACCCAAGCCAGTATCTCTGGACCTTCGAAGGCGTCATCGTTACTGGACCCCGAAGGAAAGATCGTGGCACGAGTTCATCCTCAGTATGAATTCAACGACGTTGGCGACTTTGTCAGCGCTCGAGATCACGGTGCAGTTGGAGATGGGGTTACGGACGATACTGCAGCCCTGCAGGCCATGTTCGACAGGGTGAATTCCTCATTCCACGCCATCATTATATCCAACGTTCTAATACATTCCTTGTACAGTACGCCAACAGCAAGATTATCTTCCTCGATGCCGGGTTCTATATCCTTTCCTCCACGCTCACTATTCCTGCGGGAACGCGCCTGGTCGGCGAAGCGTGGTCCGTCCTAGCCGGGAAGGGTAAGCTCTATCAGGACCAGAAGAACCCACAGGTCGTTGTGCGTGTCGGCGCGAAGGGGTCGCAGGGGGTCATGGAGATCACAGACGTGGTTTTCACAACTGTAGGCCCAGCTGCCGGTGCGATTGTCGTGGAGTGGAACGTCAAGGAGCCAGAAGGTGTCCAAGCAGGCGCGGGGATGTGGGACTCTCATATACGGTGAGGGATTAATACTTAATTCCTGAATCCTACTTGAAGGTGTTGCATTTGAGCTTAATTCTTGCCTATGTGTATGCCAGGCTCGCTGGAAGTACGTCCCTTCTCATTTCTCTTGCTTTCGCGTCGCTGATTCGCTTCACACTTGCAGGCAGTGGAACGAACCTCGAAGCTCCAACCTGCCCCCAGTTCGGTTCTGGCCCATACGATCCCTGCTATGCAGCCTTTTTGAGTCTTCATATCACGCCTTCTGCGACTGGATACTTTGAAGTATGCGACTTTTTCATTTATTTCCTCCATCACCATGGAACCTTTCATAAAGCTTACACCGACCTTTGCAGAGTACTTGGGTTTGGCTCGCAGATCACGACCTCGATTATAGTGGTGAAGGCATGATCACAGTTTACGCAGGACGTGGAATCCTTTCAGAATCCCAAGGACCGGTATGGATGATTGGCACCGCTTGTAAGTTATGTTTTTGACTTCGTGTCACATAGTCTGACTTCACGACGATGAAGCCGAACACCATGTTATTTATCAGTACAACTTGGTCGGCGCTGAGAACCATTACATGGGCTTGATTCAAACTGAAAGCGTTAGTATTCTTCCAGAGTTTCAGAATACTGTATTTTTAACATGTTTGCAATGTCAGCCGTACTTCCAACCAAAACCCGCGGCGCCGACCCCTTTCAGCATCGATGCCAGGTACCACGACCCGGCACCCTACCCGGGGAATGCATCTTCATGGGCGCTGGCCGTGAAGAATTCAAATCATATTCTTATCTTCGGTGCCCCATTCTTCGTTTTATATCTGTCACAACTTGCTAAACTCCGCGCTTTCAGGAGCCGGTTTATATAGCTTTTTCATCGTAAGCTTTTATCGTCCTTGCCTCGGATTTTCTCATAAAAAAAAACCATCCGTGATAGAACTATTCTCAAGACTGCCAGAGCGTTCGAAACTGCCGGACATGGATACGCGGAGGCAGCGCCAGCGAGCACGAGGGGACGGTGGCGAGCTCTACGGTCGTAGGAGACTCTTTCACAGTCAATTTCACTGGTACGCAAATTAATTATTCACGTATATGAAACGGTGACAAACCGGACTTTGAACACCAGGAACTTCAATTGTTGTGTATGGGACTATCGACGTGACTTCTGAGGGAGTTGTATCAAGCTATGCCGTCGACAGCGCTCCTCCTGCTCAGATTACTTCGCAAGGCGGATCTGGCGATACCTTTAATCAACAATTCTGGAAGTCGCCCATTCTCCCCATCGGAGAACAGTGAGCCATAAGATCTCAAGTAAAATTTCCACATTTCTGAAGCTTGGTTAAAGCACCCTTCAGGTCCAAATGCTTAAAGTAAATTCAGACCCCACTCCCGGAGAGGGGACAGTTTGGTTCGACTATTTCCTTGCGACAGACCCGACGATACGTCCCTCCACATCCCCCAGCAAGAAGAATATTGGAGCGATCGCGGGCGGAATAGTTGGAGGACTCGTGCTTTTGACTTTGAGCATATTCTTCTTTCTTTTTGTTCGCAGGAGAAGAGTCCAAAGAATCAGCGTCAATTCGAACTCCGACTCAATTCATTGGCCAAAGCAAGATTTCGGTGGTACGGTTACTCGATCAGGTAGGATACTTGCCTATTTTGCCAATCAAACCTCTGATTTAACCTTCGCGGACCGTTTATTGGCACAGGGTTCAATGCACAGCTTATTTCGCTTGGGCCTACAGCTGTCGAACCATTTATTATCGGAACTACTGAGGACGACTCTGAGGCTAGGACTCCTTCCAGGACACCACACTCCCACTCCGAACTCGTTTCACCTACACGCTCGAAAACTCTCAACGAACAACGTGATGTTCAGTCCAGTGTAGCTGCAAGTTCTTCTACAATGTCAAACTTTACTGAGGCCGCAAATCCTACCGTAATTGCAAGAAAGCATCGACAGGCCACTGCCGCTAGTCGGATACAACCCAGCGCAGATCAGGCTCATGCGGCTGTAGTCCCAGAAAACCCGGAACCGGTGCAACACGTCGACAGCGGTGAAAGAGTTATCGATCCTCAAGTAATAGACATCCCTGCTCGCCCTGTCGAGCTTCCTCCAGTATATAGTCCTGTTTGAGCTTGGGCTTGATTCCATTTCGTTCAGAGTCGGAGTAGAATAGCACTAGTTTACTATCACCCTATTTCTTCTCCGTGTGTCTATAATACAACAGAAAAAATAAATAGATGCTCGTAGCCCTTTCGAGTAGCAATGAAATTCCAGAGTATGGCCCATCGAAGTGCTCCGAAATTCCGAATCATCGTCTCCATTATAAATTTCAGCAGCGAGCGAGTAGAGGTTAATTCACCCCGCAGGGTGCTCTGTGGCTAGGGCGTTGATGAGATTGAGTCCTAGAGGCTCGGTTCTACCACCGCGGTGGACCCCAACCTCCGTTTCCTCGCTGACCGTTTGCAGGGTGCGCTAAGTGGGATGCACCGCCATGGAATGTGATCCGCTCTATTTGACAGTTGGGAACTTCCAGAGCTCCAGCCTCGAGAAGAGAAGCCCTGATCGACTGACAGCCCGATTAGAATGGCATTTCCCATACGGAAACAAAGAAGAATAGTGTGCCTATGCAAATCGACACCCCATTATTTCGACAATCACGTATAGAACCCATGGAAGAACGCGCGAAATCTACAGGTGTCCCAGAAATCACAGAGACCCATAAAAGATGCACCAAGTTCTTAGAGGAAGGAGGAATCGAGGGTGTAATAAACCTCAATCTTCACGTTAAATATGGTATCAATCCACCCTGGCGCCTGTGAAATTGTTAATGTAGGTTAATGTAGGCTCGTCGGATAAGAGAGCAACTCACTTTGGCGCGTGCCATAAGGACAAGACGATCGTCCACCGAAAGTGATTGACAAAATTCAGCTCCCTGCCCATCCCCACTCTGTCTTTCTACGACAGCGCTCCTCTTGTCGTCGAACCTCCAAGTGATTTCGCGCCACACCCGGGGTGTATTCAACGCGTTGTTCGTCACATGCCACCGTGTCTTCGCGTCGAATGGATTCGAAACTGGTGTGCCGGGGAAATCGGCGTCCCTGAAATCGTTCAAAAATTTGGGGTGGGGTGCTGCAAGGCCGTCAAACCAGTCGCGAGGGTGGATGCTGTCTTCATACGAAACAGATTCGGGGTCGGTGGGCTTTAAAATCGCGCTTTCGAACCACGTTTGCGATGAGCCTTGAGATTTACGTGAATAACGCGCGGGTATCACAAAGGCGAGTCATAGAGACGAACCGGACTCATTTCCACCGCCACCCCAGCTCGATCCGTAGGTCTTGACAAAGAATCTGACCATTCTAACGGTGGTGGACACGCGTCGACCGTTCCGCTCAACCGAGGGGATTTTTGGGGTGACGAGGTAGCACCATTGCGCGTTGGAATCGGGCGCTTCGAGAGCAGAGTACGCGGAGGTGTATGAGTTCCGTGAGACGGCGATCCATGGCCAGAATTCGGCCATGTCTAGAATGGCGTCTGCCAATTCGACTGGGACGAAGTGGGTCAGCATGGCTTGAACGCGAGCGATGTCGTCTGGGGCATAATGAGGTTGGGGAATGCGATCCGTGTCCTTGTCCTCCAGGCAAGGAAGGTCGCTGGTGACATGGAGTGATGGAACAGAAGATACGTCGAGTATAGGGTCCATCTTTTCGTGAAGGACGCGTTCTGTGTTGAGAGGCATATCGAACTTGGGAGTTGGGAGTTGGTGGAGTCGAGTTTGATGACACGTAGTGTGGGACACTGTGGCCCTTATACCCCTGAAGACGGGACCCCATTGTCGATAAAGAATAAAGGGTTCCAGACACGATGTAGGGTACCAATCAGAAGTCCAGGCTTGCAAGGATTCCACCAGATTGGAGTGCGGAACTGAGGTGCGTTCGCGAGTCGCCATATCATCAGAAGCGTTACATGAACCTCTTCATGATGTTGTATTATGTTGGGTTCATGCCGGGCATATCGAAGAACACGTTTTTAATGAAAGCGTTAGATCCCCCGACCGTAACCCGCGCAAGACCGAGGACCTGGCAGACGCGACTCGGAAGTACTACTTGCTTAAACCTTGTGCACTCAGACTTGCAGACTCGAAGAGCGTAGCCGACATCCACCTCTACAGAACTGATCCTGACTATCGTCATATGGCATTTGGGGGTAAACAGCGAGGACGCACCACACCCTTCCGACGTCATGGCTCCATTCCTCTCGGTCCCTATTGCTCTGGAATTTGCTCTGGAATTTCAAATGAAGGTGCGACGATCTTTGAACTTGAGCACGCATGTTATTCCTCGGTCTCCTTGAATCCTGAGCCCGTAATGGGATGCTGTCGGGGGAGTGGTGATGATAGCTGATGGAAAAGTGATGGTGGCACCGATTGAGCAATTTGATCGATTTGCCTTTTAAGGGAATTTGGGCCACACTGTTCGCGAACTTCGTAAGTAGTTGACTGAGCATTATTTGCTTAGAAAATCCGACAATTTATTGATTTTTGCAGGGATACCAACGTAAAAAAATAGAATGTAGACCGCAGAACATTGGTATTTGCACCTACTAACCCATAGACGCGGAACCTAGACGAACGGCCTACGAGAGACATCAAGTGATAGGTGGTGGGTTGTTTTTTTTAGAGTGAGGTATAAATTCGCGTTGCAGGTCTTACACATCCTAGCAGCTCCAAATTTGTCATTGAAATTTTTCAGGGAAGAACTTGAATGAGAGTCCGCAATATGCACCATACCCCTTTTCCTCCAGCTGTAGTAAAGGTCCATCTGCTCATCGCAATGGCTTTTACCCACTCAGCATATTATTTAACGACCACGCAATTTTCTCACTGGCGTTCGCGAGCTTTCCTGCTGTCTGCTTTCCCGTTCTACGTTAATTTTCCCCTTGTACATCATGATTCCCTAGGGCATCAATCGGAAACTATTCATGATATGAAGATACGAACCATCTGAAAATCTGGTAAATACTAAGTTATAGTATTTATCGAGTCTCCTATGAAACCACCATAATTATGTCCGACGGAAGTTCGCAAGATTCTGCGTGTTGTTATGAGTTCATGAACAGCGCCGAGGCATTGCAAACGTGTGTTAAAACAGAGATTCATTTGACATAGTCTACATATGCCTCGAGCTTCAGTAATGAATAACTATTGCCCATCTTGTATTAATCAAAAATAAGACCATCGCCCAGTCTGGGAGGTTCAAGGGATACAACAGCTTGTTGCCTGGTGTCTCACTTGTATTAAACGACAAGAATGCGCAGGAGGCTGTTGCAAATTGCACGGAATTCACCAAGTTCATTGCTGTTCAAGTGTAAATCATCTTTGTAGCCCTCCATGCCGCTCGATTCCGTAGACACTTGTAACAGATGCTTTATCGAGGCTGGCCAGGCGCATTCATCATGACAAATAACCAAGAAAAAATGTCCTGACTCGGAAGTTCCAAAGGTCGCGCACAAGACAAGAGGGTAAACACCGTCCATGACCCATGCGCAGATCAATTGTTCGTCGGTTAATCTCCTCAGATTTAAATCTTATCTCGGATGCACTATGCAACGCCTTCAGGGCCGCGTACCTTACTAACGACCGTCACGGCATCGCCTGCTAGAATGTGTGCTAGGCCAGCACTAGACAACGAACAAAGTGGAATATTGTTGGAGCATCACCGCCACTTGTCCCGAAGAGGGCTGCGCAATTTTATTCTTTTTCCACAACCACCATGTTCCGGACAGCAGCGACAAAGATCGCTCACAACTCGACTCTTGCGTCTCTCGGTGGCAACCAGGAGCTCCGGCCACTGCAGGACCTTATAACTGCGGAGAAAGGTGTCTTGATAGCGTATGTCTGAGGACTCGGCTTCTTTCATTTAGGTGGACTCAACGTCATCGACTAGACTGCAAAAACTAAGCGTAGACTTCTCGAAGGCATCGGAGGCGTTGCGAACGTGGGGTTTGAGCGAGGGAGATGATCTCGGGGTGAGTCCGGATGACCTGGGAACAGGTTGCATGCTGATTTTTTCCAGGACATCCTCAGTGCTTCGACAACCATTCTCAACCACTTCTCAACGGCCCTTTCGCAGTATGCAGCTCACGGCCATGTCATGCGAGAGCACCTCAAAGCCATCAGGACGAGAGAAGAGAGTCTCGGAGAACTCAAACGACGGAGGCATACGGTGATGCGGAAGGCTGAAGATGCAGACAAGAAGCTCAGCAGGATGGGCGCCGAACACAAGAATCTCGCCATGCAGACAGAGACGCTCAACCGTCTGCGAGAGGAGATTCGTATGATGGACACGGATATCATGGCGGAGGAGGCGGCCTTAGAAGACTTCAAACGCACAGCAACGCGGATGTGGATGGGCTTGAAGTTCGGAGGGCTGCTTGAATGCTGTGAAAAGGGCATGGTAGGTCCTGACCGATATCACAACTTTCTGTTGCTCATTACCGTTAGATTGCTGGAGAATTCGGAAAGATGATCATTGCCGTGAGTCGTGTGCTATCAAACAACGGAGAGAGTCTCACAGTTTGTTCAGGAGATTTCGGAGGAGGCTACACAGCCCGGCCTGCCCCGTAGCATGTATTATGGCCATAGCAAGACAGAGTCCCTCTCCGCCGAGGCCCACCAACGCATCAACGAAGTCCAACTCTCGACAGTTCCATCGGTCGGATTCCGCGACCATCGCCAATACAACCAGCATCATCAAGATCCTGCACCCTCCGGAGGTGACGGGTACAGCACCATTCCTACGCCGTGGTCGCCACCTGTCGAAGACAAACCACAACCCCCTTCCGCCTCGGGCAAGCGACGATTACGCTTTCACCAGGCCCTTTGCCCTAGATGCCCCGGGTTCGCCAGCGACAAGCACCGGTGCGTCACTTTCAACACCCCCATACCAACAATCAGGAGTTCCCTCTTCTTTCTCTCAACCTCAGCCTCTATCACCGCAAACCAGGGGAGGGTATCCTGAACGTCAATCGCTGGACGATTTCGGAGTGAACACTCGCCCGGCTCCCCTAACTCTCTCGGACACCAACCCCGCCGGGGGTCGCTTTGCAACCTTCCCAGTGAAGACGCGAGCACCAGGCTCAGCTGGTGGTTTCACCCTCCAAGACCCGCCTTCTCTCGGCTCTCGTCACGAAGTCGAGCCGTCTTTCTCCGCCTCAATTGCAGCAGCCCTGGACGACAAGGGTTCGTTGGATACTGCACAGGCCACGGAAGGGACTCATAATACGCAGCCATCATCGCCTTGGTCTGGGCGAGTTGGCGCTGCGCTTCCCCCTGCAGTGGATACGTCTGCGTCGTGGTCGAATCCTGCGGCTTCTCCTACTATCTTCTCCGAAACGAGGTCGCCTACCCGAGGTCCATTACCACCTCCCCCTGGCGCGGCACTTCCTGACCTGTCTAACCCTTGGGCAGGCGCGAAGGAAGAATCCAGTACCTTCAAGGACCGCACACACGCTCGTAACCTGTCCGATAACGACGATGCCCTGCTTGCATATATGACTGCTGCAGATGAAGATTCACGACTTTCGGAGGCATCGCCTAGCCCAACCACCAACAAAACCTTCCTAGGCCCTAAAGGCGCTGCTCCGCCTATGGCAGAAGAGGAACAGCCTACCAGTAGGCATGTTAGATTTGGACAAGTAGAAGATGTTGACACCGAGATCGAGAAGCGGGCTTCAGGAGAGGGGAAAGGGAAGGCTGAAGTTGCGCCTGAAGTTGTGGGTGAGAAGGAGAAGAGTGTGTTCATTTTCTTGCCTCTTCTCCAGTTGCTTCACTTACCACTTAACAGCTGAGATCCCAGTAGTCAGCGAGACAGATGGCTCCAGCAGTCCTTCCAGTGACCACAACGCCATCCGGACTGGACGTGTTCCACCGCCTGTCTTTAATCCTGAGGAAGAAGAGAAGGCACTCAACGTCGCTGCCGCTCGCGAGATCACGCTCGAGTTGGAGGCAATCAAGAATAGTAGTCCCACCACGTCCCACCTTCCAGCGTCGCCTAGGCCTCTCCCACGTTCTCCAACCGAATCGACGACTGATCGCGGCCGACCAGTGAATGCTTTGAACGTTCCGCAAAATTACACCTCGAATACGAGTAGAGACCCTTCGCCTCACTCTCCTCTGTCTCCTCCCTCTGCACCATTCGCCAAACGTTCTGTATCACCTCATCCTTACGCCGATCTCAACTCTGGCCCTTCAGCAAATTATGCACCCCCGCAATATACGCCTGCACAGTCGTATGCTCAGTCATACCAAGCAACCGGACCATACGGATCGCCCCCAAACACAAACATATCTCCAGCCCAGGCATATGCCCAGTCGTATCAAGCCTCTCATTCTCAACCACAACTCCCAGAACCGCATTCTCCGACCTCGAACCTGCCTCCAAGGCTCCAAGCCCTGAACCAGTCGATGGAGAACCAGGTGCCTCCTCGGTTTCATGGCTCTAGGACTTCACCCCCAGCCACAGCAACGCAGGCCTCGCCTCGATTTCCGCCGGGTAATTCCTCCCCGATTCCGCCGTCAATGAGCCTTCCAGAGAAGGACGACCTGAGGTACCCCCGCTCGCTGGGTATCACATCTGCGTTCAGCAAGTCGAACACGTCGTTGAACAGCGCCTCGGGCATAACACCGACAGGTGCGCGCACGATCTCTGCATCGGCGTTCAGGCGGCCTCGTGGGGCCAGCACGGACAACGTCGCGGGCGATCCATTCAAGAAGAGTTTGCCCAGTTCACCGTACCCTACACGTGATCGAGAGCCGTCGGGGCTGAGTGTAGCCTCGACGGCAGGCACGACGGGCGCAGGTTTAGGCCCGGTCGCCACTAATGGCTACGGTTCGAGTCTGGCTGCACCTGCGCCTGTAGGAGGTGGTGTAGGCCCTCGTCCTCTGAGCACTGCAGGGGAAGACGAGGACGAATATGATTACATCGGGGCATATGTGCACAGCAATCCCAACAGTCCGATGAAGGCCGAGTTTGGACCTGGTGCGGATGCTCCCGTAGGTGGACCTGGGAGAGGGGGTGGGTATGCCGAGGGACGGTTTGCGACAGATCTAGAGGGGAATGGGTTACGTTGAATGGATTCTATTAAGCGATTAAGGAAGTGGTTCCTCATGTATAGGTGCGTCTTCCCGGATTTACCTGCCTTTTCAACGACAACCGCCACAAAAATCTGACCTATTTTCGTTCTTTAGCAGGTGGTGTTGGAGATCTTTGAGCCTTGGCTATGCCGTCCGCCCGAATTTTGCCGAAATTCGTCGACTTTCTTGCTTCTATGTTGCATCCGTTCTTCTTCCAGAGTTCTGAGTTCTGTATTCATCAGCTGTTGTGCAATCCATCTGTAATGTGACATCATTCAATATTCAGACCTGACGAATGGCCCGGAGCTTCAACTTCTATGTCGCAATCCATGGTGTTCCTGCCCCGCATTTTTAGGCGCGGGGCATTGGGGTAACGCCGTTGATCCAATCGCTTCGAAATGATTTTGTCCAAATTCCTTGCATCTCGTTGTCAACTTTGTACCCGTTGTCTTCGTTTCATGACCTGCTCGCATCTGCTGACCAACCCCCAACGAAGTATGGATTAAATTAACCGCGAAACGACTCGGCTTCCATTTGAAGATAATAAGCGCCACATTTTTGCACTGCAACCTCAGCAAAACCTCAGGAGGAAAAAATTACCCCCGCCGGACATTTTGCTGTTCCACGAGACTGAGTAATCGATCTAGCACTCCCTATAACGTTCGGCCCGAGTGCATTCAATTGCAAATGGACTCGACCACTCAACTCGAAGGATAGCCCGCTTTGCTCTTCAGATAACAATGTCAGATAAGATAAGATCTTGTTCTACGTCATTCCACTGCGGCGTATGCTGTTCTTGGACCATAACCACCACAACTGCTATAATTGCTATCCTCTATCACGACTGTACCGGAACCACAAGCGAGAGCATATTATCTTAGGCGACATGGGAACCTTATCATCGACACTCAATCAAGAAATTGAAGACGACGTTTCAACCGACTTTTCCAGTACGGAAGACGTTTCGATTGCAGAAGAGGATGCTCCAACTACAGAAGACTACGTTCCGACAGCGGAAGACGTAGTTCATGTTAGGCAGGGGCTCCTTCAGAAAGTGCCACCTGAACTTGCCAATGTCATTCTGGAAGAAGGACGGTATTGGCCCAAAGCTACAGCGGTATTCTGGCCGCAGCAAGATGTTGAGGTTTCTGCAAGTAAGGCCCCGAACATCAATGCCGCAAGGGTCTTGATTCTGACACCCGCATTGTCGGACTGGATTGACGTCGACATGCCGCTGAAAATACGCGAGCTATCTATCAAGATCGAGAGCCACGACCAAGGATGGTGCGGTGAGGATCCAAACCTTCGTGAGTTTCCGGCAATCCTTGGCAAAGTCTCCTGGTTGCTGAACCCGCTCAACAGCACCTTATGCCGCTTCGTGGACGTGGTTTGAAGCAATCATAGTTCGAGACGCCGCTTATTCCAACTCGAATCCAGAGACGGACTCTAAAATCAAGCGTTTCCTAGAGAACACCGACAGAGGCACTGAGAGCCCCAGTGTTCAGACAGTCAGAAATCCACAATCAACATATGATCCGGACGCTTGGGTGATCCAGAGAAACGTCCGTGCATCCAGGGGACATACGACGCACAACATACTCTGGACGGCTGAGAGCGTCGATGATGTTGAGACAAGGGAGTCACTTGATGATACAGGTGCTGGACGAGGTGCCGGATTCGCAAGCTCGCTGGAGATGGGTGATAGGATAGCAATTATAGCGAGGGCGAGGGTAAGCGACTCCAGTTTCTCTTTTCCATAACTGATGAAGCGGCGGAATTTTTCAGTTTCCTGGCTGGGTGAACGTGATAAAGAAAGCTGAATTGGAACTTCATTATTCTGTCTGACAATTTTACGGCCATGTCCAGTTTTCCCTTATGTGACCAAGCACAGATACCAGCACCCTTCTTTTTCCGACCATTATCCTCGGTTCTCGGCAGCAATATATATGCAGCAGTGTAGAGCAAGGTCGAATCCTCGTATGATCTTGTTCGAGCATCTTGTCTCCCTGTTCTTAGCCTTTGGTGCTCGAGCAATATGTAAAAAGCCCAACCTCATCTTGCAGAGGGTGCCGCGCAACCAAATCTCCAACGATCGATGTCGCTGACGTCTTCAACGTCAGTATAGATCGTTTTATTCCGACTCTAGAAGAAGTCTTTACGGCACAGGTGTACATGAGCGAGCGTGTACCTCCGGAACTGGCAAATGACATCCTCGACTACGCGCGTTACTGGGCTCAGGTCGGCGCCAGCTGCCCGGCAAACGATGGCGAGGGCAAGGTGATCTCTGCTCAGCTGAGGTCCTTCTACTCACGCCGACGACGGAGAAATGGATAGGCCTTGACATGATAAGGGAGGTTCGCTTCAAATTGAAGAGCCATGACCAAGGTTGGGCCACTGAAAACTCAAGCCCTCGTAAGCAAAGACGAGTACCTTTCTTTGACGAACGCTAATCGCACGAACGCCAGTCCCATACCTTCCATCGTGGACATGGTTCGAAGCTTCGACCACTCACAATGCGCGATACACCGCCTCGTTTCCTGAAGAAGCCTTCATCAAGAAAACCTTAGCAAAAATTCGCCTCGGAAAGGAAGCCAAGTCAAGTGTTAATACCGTGCGGAATCCACCCGGGCTGGGGGATGACGTGTGGTATATCCAATGGAACATCCGCGCGTCGTCCGTTTTCAGGTCGCATGAAGTCATTCTTGAGGAAGACAACAAAGACGTTGCATCTGGGAGAGTTCCAGGGAAGACTGGTAACGGTGGTACGACGGGGGCCGGCTCTAGAGATGGATTCATTAGCGCCTTGCAGAAGAAAAATCGGAATTGCTGTCCTAGCGAGAGCCAGGGTAAGTCTTTCTTGGTATACTGACGTTTTGGCTAGAGCTAAGACATGCCTTCCAGCACCTTCGTTGTGACGATCACGTCAAGAAAATAGAGTTGGAATTGAACTATTCCGTCTAATCAGTGTCAATGTGACGGACGGCGGCACTGAATCGTTTGATGGGTGGTTTCTCTCTTCGGCTGACCAACAGAACCACCACCACGTCAAGTATCTTCAAGCAATACTTATTCAAGTATGTTTATGTTTTGCGTGACCACGCACTTTGTTGCCCCCTATGTTCCACGTATTTCGATAAATTGTGGCTGGGTGGCCGGTCCACTCCTGCCACAACTCTGATCAAGGCCGCCCGATTCTCCATTCTCTTATGTATAAAAGGGAGTCGCCGCGGGCATAGATGTCGTTTCTCGTCTACCGTGAGCGTTGTACAACACACGTCGCGTCGCCAAAATTCACCCATTGACACCGACGTCGATGATAGCCTCAGATCCCGAGCCGCCTCGCTTCATTCCAACGCCGCACGAAGTCTTTATAGCCCAGACGTACCTCAGCGAGCGTGTACCTCCAGAACTCGCGATCTTCATCCTTAATCATGCGCGCTACTGGCCGAAGGTCAGCACGAGCTTCCGGGCTGACGATGAGACTGGAAAGATGGTATATGCGCGCCACAGACACAGCGGCAAATACATTTCAGCTGAGGTCCTTGTCCTCACCCCCACGTTGGCAAAGTGGACAGACCGGGAATTCTTCAAGATACGAGAAGTTCGCGTCAAGTTGGAGAGTCATGATCAGGGATGGTGCAGCGATGACTCTAGTCCCCGTGAGTACGATAATATTTCTCCTGTTGGGAGGGCATGATTCCATGGACCCAGATCGCTACGTTCCGTCCTGGACATGGTTCGAAGCTGCGATCATTCGAGATCCTCGACACCTTATCTCGTCTCCCGAGGCAGACGCCTCCGTCAAGAAAGCATTAGCAAATAGCCGGTGCGAGCGCGAACTCGAACCAAGCGTTATCACCGTGCGTAATCCACACGCACCTGCCGGGCGATGGGAGGACGTGTGGGATGTTCAGCGTAACATGCGGGCGCATAAGGTCTTTGCCTCACACGAGGTCTGTTTCCAGGAAGACAGCGAGGATGTGGCATCTGGAAAGACACCTGGGAGGATTGGGAGTGATTGCATGACAGGGGCCGGTTCTGGAGATGGGTTTGTCGGCGCACTGGAGAAGTGGGACCGGATTGCAATTATTGCGCGAGCGATGGTAAGCCTTCCCTCTTTGAATTTGAGCTGAAGCTGAGGTGCGCGTTCACGTAGTATCCTGGCTGGGCGAATTTTGTCAGGAAAATAGAATTGGAGGTGTACTATTCTGTCTGAATATTGTGCGCTAGGAAACGGGAAGAAGCAGATAACGGAAGAGGATGCATTTGATGGTGCGCCACAGCACCTTTTTTCCGGATAAGGGCAATAAAAATTCACAACCCACGCTTCAGATTTGTCGGCCTCTACTCCTTCGTGTATTTCACGCAACAAATGTTCGTATTCTGAACAAGTTTTGAAACAACTTCGCTTCACTTGGCGCTCGAGCTCCTTGATCTACTTATCTCTCTTTTGCTTGTTAAGATTTAAGGCTTGTATATCAAGCACTCATCATACATTCGTACTTATCTCACCAACAAGCCAAGCTCTCCTTCACGCACCTCAAACGCGTTGTTCGTCGAGCGATAAGGTGAGGCCATACTTCCCAAATGATACAGATCAAACACAAAGCGAATGCGATCTGTGGCATTCATCAAGCTGATAAGGACCACACAGTCCCCATCTGGAGCGTTGAGTGCGATGGGCTCGGCTGGATACGGTCTGCTTGCGTCGACTCGCAATGGGAGTATCCTAGAACGTCTGACCATCCCGTCCTAAGATGGATCACGGAATGGGCAGGATCTCCAGAAGCCCGACAGGAAAATATGAAAATTCAAATAGAAAGAGGGAAAATGTATCCCGGTCGGAAAGCTCATTTTTCGATGCTCGCTCCTGGTGTGGAAAGCGGCTGGGTCCTATCGGATTCTACTTACGCAGAAGAATGCCGCTGCCGCAGCAGTATAAATTTGCATCGAAGTACTTCCCTTCCCTTAGATCCTACTTGCTCCAGAGACCCAATTCGACTTTCCCGAACGTCTGGCAGCAGACAGATATTCCTGACGAATGGACCTGATCTACTTGTTACCAGACGTTAAAGGAAGACATATTGTTATAAGCCACCAAGTTAGATTCAACGAACTCCACCAAAGGCTGCAGGAACGAAGTCTCTCGGCGGCTTCGTCCATAAAATCGTTTAGATAATCATTGGCCGAGGGTCGAGGCAAGACCCCTCCTCGACCTGTGCGAACTCACGGCGTCATCTCTGCGCCAGTTCGGACCGGTAAATCGGGCGTCCAGGGGAAGCTCTGGTCGGCAACAACGCCTTCCTTAGGATCACCATACATACAAGTAAAGACAAGTAAATAATAGCGTATCATGGGGTCGGACGACCGCACAAGCGCCTGGAAGTGCGCGCCAAAAAAAATCCAGGAAGGTGTTCTATCGCTCTCGGATATCCCCGCCATTTCAAATTCATCATTCGGCGCCTACATATATACAAGTAATTATAAGTAAATACTCTACCATAGCCAGAAAGCACCCGTGCAAAAGGAGAGGAAATACCTGGAAGGGGTTCCATCGATCAGGATACCACCTTCACCTCCCTTCCTGCCAATGGTCTCTCAGGGAGATGCCGTAAGCTCGCTCGCGTATACGCCACAGAAATAGACTTACCATGAGTAAGTCAATGCGGGTCAATTGAACGGCTTCGGAGGAGCGTGTTGGCACGCAGCCCCCAAGAAACAGACAAGCCTTTCGAACCACACGGACCCATAAATCGGGAGTCACGCGCCACAGATACGCCTCCCAACGCGCCTTGGCGACCTGAAACGGCCTGCCTTGGCGTTTGATTGGAATAGATACCGGCTTGCCTGAATGAGCACGACCGAAACGAGCTTCGAGGCCATCGCAAAATGCGAGGAATTTCTAAAGCTGTGCTCCTGGTGGGTTTTCAGAAGCACGATTCAGCTTGGTGGACGTCGTGAGCTTCCTCAATTCTCGGGCACGAGTTTAAGGAGATTGTGTTCCTGCCAGGATTTTGACATCGAAGGTGACGAGAACGTTGCCATTGGTCCAGCACAACGACGAGCCACCAGTCGACTTAGGCCCACAGGGAGCTGTTAGTTTCAGACACCGAGGTTAGAAACCTTTCCATTGATATCCCTCCCGCTGCTTGTAATGGGCCTTTCTCGATTGTTCTGAATTCGGCGGCGTTCTTCGCCTTTTTTTCTGGAGCGCAAGACACTCTCGAGCGGAAGACTAGACTTAATTAACAACCCTTCCGATAACAGAGGCGGGCGTGGGTCATCTCTGAACTGGTTCGCGATGTTATTTCTGAGTCAAATCAATAGTTTCTTCCGCAGTTTCTGGGGTACCACCGATTTCCGCGAACGATGGGCGCCTTTTCGATTTGAGAGAGCGCCAACCGGAGATGATACTTCAAGCTCACCGCTTCCTACATTTTGATATGTGTCACGGTCAAGACTCGGCTGCTGTGGACGTGGATGGAGGAGACAAGAGGTGCGTTGCTTCGACTAGCGAGGACAAAC